>WMED01006094.1:0-18822 GCA_019650415.1 Pipa parva | reverse complement strand
GAGGAATCGCTATAGCACTCAGCTCAGCGCTATAGCACAGACAGCCGGAAAAGTTGCCGGTTGTCTGTGCTATAGCGATTCCTCTCCCCAGCACTGATTAAGTTTCCAGTCACTCACAGGAAGCTTAATCAGTGCTGGGGAAACCCTCCTCCGTTGCCGGCTGTCAGCTCAGCTTTACAGCACAGCAGACAGCCGGCAACGGAGGAGGTAATCAAACGATCCCCCCTTTACAGAGCCTCACTAATTGAGAACTGCTGGTTTAGTGGAACTGTGGTCACCATCTTTCTATGGTGGCTTTTAATATTTTTATAAATTACATAGTGGGGTACATTTCCATTTTGGAAGATAAAATACAATTACATCTATTTTTCCCATTTAGTTAGTTTTGTTGCTAAAACAGCATTTTCTCTGTTTTTAAGCTCTTGCATGTACCATTTTATCACAAAAAATGCTTTTTTGTTAAAAGTGAACTAAAGGCAGAAACCAAATTCATATGTTATAAAATATGCCTGGCAGAGCAGCGTCAACATCATCACGCCTACATCAGACATGCGCATTTATGATTTCACCATTTAGCACTGTCTGAAGTAGGCGTGATGACATTGATGTTGATGCCTTCTGCACCACCAATGCCAGTCAGGAGGGGGAGCCAGAGCAAAGCTTCATAGCTGTAGCGATCACTATGAAACTGTCTTTGTTCTTCAAGATAAGCTACTCCATTGCCCATGAAAGTTAGGACTTCCCAGCTAGTGCCAAGTATATTTTATAATATATGAATTTGATTTCTGCCTTTAGTTCCCCTTTAAGTTGCAGTAATATTTACTATGATGCAGTGTAGTCAACCACAGTATATATTAGTTGTAGCTATAAGCCATAGATAATTCCTTGTTTTTGACAGTTTTGCGCAATCACATAAGTGCAACTGTAGCAGCAATATACTTAGTTAGTTTTTGAGATGTTCATATAACTGCAATGACTAGTTGTATAAATTTTAGAAGTGACAGTGCATAAAGAATATATCCTACAATTTACTCTGAAGTCCTAACTCACCTGAAGGATGCAATGGTGGGGGGGGGTTTAGGATTGACTCTTGTAAAAGATGAATTGTCTGTGAATTTAACAATGATGTTTTTAAACAAGAAAGATTGTATAATAAAATGGCTGAAAAAGCAGCTAGCTCCCACTTTATAGTTCTTTAATTATTGACAAATTATAAACATTTTGACATTCCTTTTTGTTGCAGGGGCAGTATGGTAAAAACAAAGGAAAAGGAAAGTAGGAAGGTAGAAAAAGAGAAAATCACATTACAGATCTCAGATAACAGTATTTCCAAAGTAGGTCCAGGATCTCTAGTTCCTTCCGAAGATCCCTCTTCTTCCACCACATCTATCCCAACTCCTGATCCTACAAAGCAGGAGGAGCCTCCTGTGGCAGTTCTGCCAGTAAAACTGTATGAAGAACCTGTTCTTGCCCAGCTTATTGTTGAAAAGTGAGTATTTTTATTTTGAAATTCCCATTGTAATATTATGAGTTTTATCTACAAACCTCCACCTTTTCGGTGGCCTTTGGCTCAATGTAGGGTTTTTGGACAAAGCAACCCACCTTCAATCAAACCATTAAACATGCAGAGACTTACCTGCAGCCTGGGTTTGCACACAGCTGTATTGGTATTCCCCATCCCCATTCTGTACCAACAACGTGGTAAAGTATATGCTCACTATTCTTTCATCCTTCCATTCTGATTAAAGAGCCTTGTGTGTAATCATATGAAACACCAACACAAAGGAAAGTCTTCCAACATTCCCTTTTCATATGTAATAACTGATCTGCTTCAAACAGATACATGTCATGCCTTACCAAATGAGATGTGTGTCTGTATGAGATAGTAATAATTTATATTCCAGAAAGAATGAAAAAGTATTTAAATACCTGAGAAACACACTGTTGCATATTAACTTTCTTATTTTAAGGTATGAAGGTGAACTAGTCAATGGATTGTATGAAGGGGAAGGTGTTGCATATTTTAAAGATGGAAATATATACAGGGTAAGTATAAATTGTTGGAAAATCATTTCAACGGTGCGTCAGTATTCAAACAGATGATTGAAAAAATAATAATAATAAATCCCTTGAAAAATATAAAATAATTGTGGAATCTTCAGAATTGTTCAGAATTAGTGAATTCCATCAAGAGACCAGAAGACTACAAAGGTATTACAATGAAAACAGTTGACTGAGTTGAAGTAAGCAGTACTGTTTTATCAGTAAGAATTATTTGGCAGGAAAGATTTGCTTGTGACATATGTTTATCACTTGTATTAAAATAACTATGCATTGGTAGGTTTTAATGCTGGGTTTGATTCCACCCTGGGCCTTATCTGCATAAAATTTATATGTTCTTCCCATACTTTCATGGACTTCCTCCTACAATCCAAAGACATATAAGGTTTATTGAAGCCTGACTAAATTAGCCCTGCTATATGTGATTGCAGAGGGAAACTAGACTGTAAATTTCCCAGGGGCAGAGGCTGAAGTGAATTGTTAAACTGTTTGCTGAGTAAGACACTGGCACTATATAAATACAACATTAAATACAGATACAGCATATCACAGTGGGAGTTCAAACTATAGGAAGGAGATGGTTGTTGTTATGTTTTCATAGAAACATTTGTAAAACTAATATGGGTGGATATTCCCAAATGAAGTGAATAGTTTTGGGATGTGGGGAGTTAACCCTGTCCAGGTGGATCTTGTATTGGAGCTATTAAGATAGGTCTGATATAATCCAACAAAGCTGTTATGTATGTGTTCAGTAATCTGCATTAGTCTTTCTCTATTTGAAATGAAAATTATTTGAGTTGATTTCTTTAGCTTTATCTTCTTTTTCCTTTATTTTAAGCAAGGGTACCGTATATGTTTTTGCCACATGAAATAAGCCTTTAGTGAACAGGGGACTAGAAGAACAAAAAAAAATATTTATACCATTCAGAATGGAGCCCAAACTACTATATTAAATTTTGTGTAGTTACATTTCCTTTCACATTACGCATACTGTTTCTGCCTTTTTCGTTTGGAGCCTTAACTACTTATTTGCCTATGGCTCCACTGCATCTTAATCAATCTGTTACTTAAGGTATAGAATGCTGCGGATTCTTGCAGAGGCCTTGGTTTAGGATAGTTGCTCGTCCCCCTGGGGCTGTTCTTTCAATTTCAGCTACAACTGCTGCAGCCCTTATTGTTACACCCCTGACTGAAAGGCTATGTTATAAATTTGTAGACAGGTTCTTCCGGACTCCCTCTGGCATTCAAGAAGGAAGTAGGGAGAAGAAAATATTTTGCTTTGCTTCCTGTGATTGTAGGGATGCATATAACCACTGCATTAGTGAGCAGAGGTACTGCTTAACCTGTGTATACATGATCCTTTTGCATGTTTAATAGACACACCAGCAAGCTGTAGAGAGTAGTAAGAGTGATTGCAATAAATTAACTACAATAGATCATAATCTAAACCAGAAACATGAGAAATACATAGTACAACATTTTTAAATACAAATTTTGCCTGTCACACTCAATTATTATACATAAATTACATGTTGACACAAAATTCTACTGCTTTATAATGTATTTTATATAGAAATATTGAAGGTTTATTGTACTGTGTGTTGAAAAAGCATGCCTGTGTTGTAGTCTAACTGTATGGCTTTGATTTCATATTATATGGCTTGTGTGTGGAGTGAACTCCCATGTGCATTCTCTAATACAACAATCCATAGTAAGACATGCCGTCTTTCTATACAGGGAATGTTTTCTGAGGGATTCATGCATGGCAAAGGAACCTATACTTGGGCAGATGGAATCACTTATGAGGTAATATTTTGATCGTAGTAAAATTGCTGCACTTGGGAAGCTTTAATGTTTGACTTTGCAAATTGTTCAAAGTACCTGTAAGATGTTGTTAAAACCTGTGTTTTATCTAGGAAATAAACTTATGGGTCTAACATTAGAACATTAAAATAGCTGTATATGAGAAGAATTGAACATTTGATATCTACTAGTGCTACTATAAACTAGAACAAATAGCTCCTAAAATTCTCTGAGGTTCAAGCAGGTTGTCCAGTGAGATGAATACCACCAAGTGTATAGCTCACATCTAAAAATTTGTCCTGCACTTCTAGTTAACTAGAAGCTTTCACATTTGGAAGGAAATAGTCACTATTAATATTCATATCCTCTAAATTACTATCCATTAATTTATGATTGGAGAGCTGCAGTGCTAATTTCCCTTTGAAGCCAAAGCTCCTAGTTGTTACTGGAGCACTGTACCAAGTTAATTGTTATATGCGAGCTGAATGCTTGATGGGGTTTGCTATTCATGGACCCTGCTTCCTCTGCAACATTTTGTTTTGCACTGACAGGCATACTTTAAGCTTCCAAGCTAGAGGAACACATTGGTTTTTGTTTTGGTATATTTTACCTTTATTTTATGTATATCTTTATATAACTTTATTTATTTATGAATGACCTAACTAGAATCCTTTTAACTGTCTTTAAAGAAGAACTAATCATTGTCTTAATTCATTATTAAATTGATAAGTCTGATAGATAAGAACACAATAAAACTTAAAGCACTGAGATCTAACTCACCATTAATACATTATGCAGTATTCCCTAACAGTACAAGGAATCCATTTTGCTGTTTTAGATGAAAAATATATTCCTGTGAGTAACCATACTATAAGGGGAATTCATCAACAAATGTTTACAGAGGTTCTATTAGCTTACACCAACCAGTCAAAAGTTGGCTTTCATAATCCTAGTTCTCTATACCAGTGAATGCTAACATCTGATTGGTTGCTATGGGTTGCTTGATTTCTGGAGAGCTTGCCCCTGTTGATGAAATTTATTTAAGAAATATGTAGTTTCCTCCTGTGTCCTGGAGACTCCAGCAAAGGTTCCAACACTTTTCCACTTGGCTCATGATGCACAGAGCAGCGTGGTCACAACTGAATATGAAATATACCAGTATTTGTATCTTAGTAGTGGAGTAGAATAACAAGTATCCAGCACAAAGTACCCATTTATCTCATCCTTTATTATAACAATACTTTCCTCTGAACAGCTGCAGCCGATGCAAATCCTTACGGCATTTCCAGTGCTCAACAGGAAAATCTTACTTTGTTTCAAGATAATTATTAAACATGCAATAAAGGCATTAAATATTCTAATATGAAAATTTGTTTCCTCTTCTGTCAGTAGTATTGTAACTACCATTCACTGTCAATGAAACAAACATGTCCATATCATTCTGCCTCCTGCTTTTTTAGGGAGACTTTTACATGAATGTCCCTATGGGGCGCGGATTATATAAATGGACTGATGGCAGCCAGTACGAAGGAGAAGTGTATAAGGCAATCAGACATGGAACTGGAATTTTCATTTCCTGTAACCAAAATATATCATATGTTGGAGAGTGGCACAAAGGCACCATGCATGGGAAGGTAATATATCTGTATGTTGGGAGCCATTTATTCTGTGGTTGCCAAGCAGGCTGGTAAGTAATTGTGGTGGAAGGTTAAGACAACATCAGATTTAGGTTCAATTTTTTTAAATAAATGCTCTGCATGACAGTAGATTAAGTTGTGTACAAAGTAATACAAGAGCACTGGCCTTTAGTTCTTCAGTGGATCATGATGGCCAATGGCAATGTATTTTGCTTAACAAAATACGAGCGGTAGCAGCTTGCTATACCAGGACAAAATTATACTATAACTGTTATTCCAGCCACTGACATTAGGACGCGATTCAAAAAAATTTCTTAGAAAAAACTTGGTTGCAAACAATATATCTTTCTGGTTTTATAAGAAAATGTATGTTAATTAAATGAAAAGGTTATGTTCATTTTACTGATTTATAAATGACTGTTAAATCATTTGGATAGATGTAGCAAGTCCTATTTACTATTCTTTATTGTTTGTTTAAATGAGTAATTGTATTGGCATGCTGTTCTACTAAACAGTGCCTTCCAGTGAACAAATTGCTATGTAGCAACAATCAAAAGAAAAATGATCAATGCACATCCCTGGCCCCTGTACTATAATTTCATTTAGTTATGTAATTAAAACCCATTATATGTATGGGAGGCCAGGGAATGCACAGTTATCATTTTTTCTTTGGTTTGTTGCTGTAATTTTTGCCCAGGTTGTTGACAAATCCAATAGCATAGTGTTGATATGACCACTCATTGCTAAAAGCGCTTACATGCACTTGTAAGGCCCCAATAAAAAATTTGTTGTGGGCTCCAGCATTGTAGTTCTGTAGGAAATTATCCATTTTCAGCAGTTTGGAGGCAGATTTGGACCTTTTCCTAACATAGATCAGTGGCAAATGTCTCCCCTGCTTTTATTGTATGTAAACTCCTGGTTGGCTTTTTGAAAATGCTGAGAATGTATCATGTCTATTCATAGGAGAAGATATATTAGCCTTAAAATTAATATTTGAAAGGGCATAGTAAGGCTTTCAAATCTGTTTCTGACAGATGGCTATTAGGCAATGTGGATGATTTTCTTCTTTTGTTGCAGGGAGTCATTTATTATAACAAAGAGGGAACCTCATGGTATGAAGGAGACTGGATTTCCAACAACAAAGATGGCTGGGGAGTGCAGTGGTATGTATAGTACAGAATGATGTTGGGACTTCTTCACCTGTCAGATATGTGCCTCTATGGTATGTTCAACCCTGCTGGAATCAGTTTTTAGAATGTTGTAGATAGTGTTATTCTTACACACTTTGTAATTGGTCTTTGAAATAACATTTTGTTCAAGATTCATTCATCAAAATCCATTAACTTAGCAACCAGAATCTGCATTAGTTTAAAGACCTAGTTTAAGACCTAAACAGAAAGTCAAAAAAAGTTTATCAAAATTCTCCTGCACTGACCAGAGCAGGCCATTTCTGGAGTCTCTAAAGTGATCTATGACAGAAATTATACCTACAGCCCCCTGTCCACCCCATCTTGAATCAAAAGTAAAAGTTAAAGGCATAGGGGGTCAAGTGGGGTGTATATAAAGCATAGGATGCTCAAGGAGTCAAAAGAGCCTCAAAAGCTCGGAAAAATGTCAGCTTACATGAAATCTTTTTCACTATTTCTCTATTAACACCTCATGATTGAAGTAGTTTTACAGCAGCTATGTACTATCTTTTTTTATAGCGTGATAGGTAGGTACAGCTAGGGCTTTCAACTTTTACCTTCAAAGCCAAATACATTTGAAATTAGTATACTGCAGGATAGTTTGTGAACATGTTGAGAAACAGGATTTTGACTGCAAGATTCAGTATAAACAAGCACCCATGAAATCGCAGTCATAGCTAAGGTTGAAGGATCATCCTATTTAAACATGACCCACATGTTGCAGTGCTGACCAATCATCTGGTCAGGTGCAAGCTTCAGACTTTCATGTTTTTAAAGAGCCAGATAAATAAAATGTGGCCTAAGGCCAGCAGTGAAACAAATGTGGGATGGATGCTGGTGCAAGATTGATACCTGAATAAGTATAACATTTATCTAGGATATGGTGGTTCCTGGGTGACAAACCTAAAGCAGATGGTTTTTAGGACCAGAAAATTAATAATTACAGTGAATATGCTCAGAATATATTATTTACATGTAGTAACATACATTGTAATTTAGGGTTCTATGAGAACTAAAGTGCTTGTATGTCTAGGAGTGAACGAGCTTGGGGAGTCTAAAATATACTTACCAACTGATGTTTCCTGTTGCCTCCTCATTCTTGCTCCAGCCACTCTTTATTCTGCAGCTTCCAGTGTCATAATCCCTCTCCAGGTCTGCTTTCTCCCTTCATTGCTGATTCAAGCATGCACAGAAGTGGTATTGGGTCCCAGTGCTGATTGTGCACATGTTTGCGCTGGGGAGAGAAGACAGGAAAAGCAGATGGACATTAGAAAATGCAGGATAAGGAGCAGCTGGAGCAAGAAGGAGGAGGTAGTGGGGGACAAAAGACATTGATCAGTAAATTTATTTAGACTCCACAGCCTCCCTAATTCCTAGACATGTGAGCCCTTATAGAGCGTATATTTAAAAAATACCAAGAATTGTCCCATCATAAGGGAACATGCAAAGTAGTCCCAGGACACTGACCATCATGACCAGAGCCTAGTGCAATAAGCACTATAACAATGACAAAGCATAGTTACATGCTACAGGCATTCAATAATCTGGTGTCTTCCAAGCCTTCCAGAGTTTGCTTAAGATGATTTTTGGGTCAAGCAATGTGGGCATTGATTCCCCTCCAACTTGTTGCTTCTTTTGGCTAAATGGACTTTACACACTATACAGGAACAAGGGAAAAGTAGTACCAGTGCCATTCAATTTAATGCCAGCTTTAGGAATGTGCATCTTTGGTGCTTGTACACCAGCACCTTATAGGGATGAAGGTAATGTTATGATAAAATGTTTGTGAATATTTTCCCAGCTTTAAATCTGGCAACATCTATGAAGGCCAATGGAAAAATAATAGGTTTCACGGGATGGGAACAATGAGATGGCTGACATCAAATGAAGAGTACACAGGGCAGTGGGAGAATGGGATCCAGGTAAGTGTTATATTCTTTCAGTGACATGTGGCATTCTCATTGTCATCACAGATGATTACTGGTATGTACACATGATTCCTGCATAAGTGGGTACTTCTCACTGAACTTCAGCATTGTATCTTTCTACAAGGGGCCTAATGTAATGTCACTTTTTAGCTTCCTGCTTCATTGCTGTTAGTGCAAGATGAAAGATTCACAAAATGCTGGCTGATTAGTCTGCAGGGTGATGTAATAAGCATATACCCATTTATTGCATCATTTAATGTTAACTATGCCTTCCTTTCCATATGGTATAGTTTCCTATGCACTTACACTGCAATTGTCTAATGGCTTTTAGCGGTGTCAGTGTAAAAGAAAGGGGTGCTTGCTTGTAATTTGAATACCCATTATCGGCACATTTGTTAAATAATACCATAGTTTAATGAAACAACACCGCTATGCCAAGGGTTTAATGTGTTTAAAACAATGTCAGTGTGTTTAAACAATTCAATTTGCTGTGAAATAGCTACACCCATAATGTTCCAGATGCTATTACTGCTTTCTGTGCTTTTATTGGATACTGATATAGCATTAAAGATAAAAGAGAGAGCACCACAAAATGCTGCTGCATTCACTGCTATAAGGATATGGATGGATGGAATTGCATTTACTAGATGTGATCGTGTAATCCTTTGTCTCTCATTGTCTCTGTGGTCACTGTACAGAATGGTTTTGGAACACACACATGGTTTTTAAGAAGAGTACCAGGCACACAGTACTCACTCAGAAATGAGTATGCTGGAAACTTTATTAATGGAATACGTCATGGACAGGGGCAGTTTTATTATGCAAATGCCTCAATGTATGATGGAGAATGGAAGGACAATAAGAAACATGGTATGGTAAGTTTGGCTTCACTGTAGGTATGTAGAATTGTTTATTTGTAGGTAAAGCATCCAGCTGTGTGTCAGACATGCTATACAGTTAAATTTGCACTATACATAAAGGACAAATGTAGAGGGACAAATCTGCATGTTATTAAATCATTTCTGTTAAGATTGTAATATGTTCTGTGCTTGCAATTCAGAGAGCACCACTGAGGGGGTTATTCACTAAAGTCCGAATTGTTGAGTATAGGTGTGAATTTGCCAGATAAAGACAGTCTCAATAGGCTGCTACTGTCGCAGTTGCATCTTTATAATGAGAATGTTGTTGCAGCCTCGACATTATTATGGGGATATTGTCGCAGTCTTAACTTTAAAAAATTGTTGCGGATTTGTTAAAGGAATCCGCTTTTTGAGAATTCGACAGTCTAATTCACACCTTAGTGAATAATTCACACATGCGTCTTCACAGAGAGAATGTGTCTGTACATACCTCCCAGTGGAGGGGGTTTAGGGGGGTGCAAACTGGACAGTTGTACAGGGCCCCAGTACCTTCAAACAGACCGTTACACTCTTTGTGCTCAATACTGGCCTGACAAATATACCCACAAGCAGGGCCACAGTAGTTCCCTAAAGACTGTAGCCACGGTGTGATAGCCTGATTGTTACGACCTGCACATCCAGTATTGCTGCTACTGATAGTTAGCAAAGTCTGTTTACAGTGAGGCATGTAAGTGATATATTTATCCCTCAGTGTATGGCAGTATGTTTTTGGTACTGTGTTTATTCAGTGACCAGTTAATATTTTAATGAACCTACTGTAAGTCCTATTTCTTACAATATAGAATTAAGGCTGTAAGGTGCCCTATTTTCCTCAAGTGCTTTCATATAATAAATCTTCTCAAATCCAGCAGGCAATATACTTTGAAGCTACCCAATTTGATTCCTCCGTCATTGTCATTTGAAGCATCTGATTGCTGTGCAAAATTATCAGGGATCTCAGAAATCAATGACCATTAATCATCAGAATTATCAGAAAGTCAGTATCCCCCCCCCCCCCCCCCCCCCCTTTTCTGCCCTTTAGTATATTCCCCCCTCCCACCCCATCCCATCAGATAGAAAACAGGTTAACCGGTGATATCCATCTCTTTAAAGGGGAACTATAGTCAGATGACATCTTTACTTTTGCAGTAGTATACCTTAATGAGAAACGTTTCTCCCCAGTAGCTGTTTCTTGTGAAGCAGGTTGCTTTAATAAGCAGCTCTGGAAAACTACTGCACCAGGAAATGTGTATCTGATGTGTACCAGCCAGTTTTCCATGAAAGGGTATCCTCTCTTGGACATTTTTGCCCTACATACTACTTAACACATATGCAAAAGTTAGCTTTCCTCTGTAATCTCCTGCATTTCAGGAATGCAAACAAGCATGACTGATGAGGCCAAAACGTCAGCACACTGCTTAATAAATAGCAGTCGGGTAGCTTTTTCATCTTGTGTTTAGCAGTTATATCGCATACATTTCCTGGTGTGGGAGTTTTCCAGGGCTCTGTAATAAATAATTCTGCTTCAGATGAAACATCTACTAGGGATAAACTCTTCTCACTAAGATATAGTACTGCATGTGTAAAGATGTAATCTCACTATAGTTCTCCTATAATGATCTAGGATTTCTTGTTGAAATTCAGTGCATGTTATACACACAAAATCATTGTTTGTTTATTTCACTCTTATTTTTCTTTATCAGGGAAAGTTTGTTTTTAAGAATGGACAAATTTATATTGGAGAGTTTGTTGAGGATCGGATAGCAGAATATCCTAATTTTAAGTATGATCGAGTGAATACACCAGATCTTAGTTGTATCCATACACATGGTCCTCTGAATTCCAGTAAGTTAATAGGCACGCACAAAGTAATCAAGATTTTGCATAGGCTAGCTAGCATTAAACTTTACTACCTGAGACAAATTTTAATTATCTTAACCTATGTCTATATATATGTGTGTGTGTGAGTGTGTGTGTGTGTGTGTGTGTGTTTGTGCACTTTTATTCATGAATTTTAAACTATAACAACAGACAGAACAAAAAAAGAGAACACTGAAAGTTATTATATTAGAACATAAAACGGAGATACAACAGCATATTGATGTATATTTAGAAAAGCTTATTTTAATTAAAACAACCACTTTCCAGCTATTCCAGTTAACTGATCATAGCATATATTGTGCTTGCGTGCTTGTAAATTAGATGTTAAAGCATATGATCTGATTAGCACTTGGGGAAAGGAAACAGCTGATGAATGTTAGATCAAGATTTTTGGGGAGGTAGGAATTCATAATGAGAATAGGTGGAAAGATTTTAACTAATGTTTTAAAGGGGAAGTAAATGCCAATACAATTTTAATTTATTTCAATATTTATTCCAAAATAAGCATATATTAATTTACTTTCATTAGATTATGTAAATGATCTGCCTGCCCCTTAGATCTGGGCCCAACGAAGCTCAATTGATTCTCTGGTGCAACTGTTACTGCTCCTTTAAAATGAAAGTAACACACATGAAAACTGCTATTTGGATTTATATGGCAGTTATTCCTATGCAGTACTTGTCAGCTTTGAAGTTACCTTTCTGATTTGTATTGGTTTCTGTTTTCTGTATGCCTCTGCTGATTCTTTGTACTCTTCAGACCAACTGCTATTTATAACTTCTTCTCTTTGCGTTAGTTATATCCGTATCATTTAAAAAAACAAAAATTCAACAACAGACTAGAGCTAGTGGTTATAGGTCAACATCAGGAGGTCTGTACATAAAAAATCACACTGAAATAGGGTCTGTTAACACATTATCTGTTTATTTTACAGTCAAAAATACTCCCTCTAGAGCTAAATCTGGTATTCCAAGTTTATCAGGGTCTTACATTGAACTTGACTTATCTTCGCTGCTAAACACATTTCCAGAAGAGGACAGGCAAGAAGAACTCAAACAGGTAGTTTGTTTCCATAAGAGTCAAGGGACATGATCATTAAATACATGTTTTGTGTTTCTGCTGTAAAATGAAAAATGACTTAATTTAATTCTGAAAAGTTATAGTACATGTGTACTTAAATAGGGGATTTTTTGCTTGCTCCATTATTACCAACACAGCATGTCCTATCTCTCTTTATGACTAAATAAACAAAAATGTATCTGTAGAAATCATTACAGAGAAGCTAAATCATGGGCAATGTGCTGCGCTGTTGTAGGGCTCGTTATACATTTATTAAGAGCATAATGGTTTTATAAAACTGTCTTCTTTTAAATGGGATTTTTTTAAAGGTGATTTGGAGATTATAACATCGCTTTACTGGGAGATGTATGTATAAAGTACATAATTTCTTTGCTGAATGGTATTTTTAACAGATGGGGAATATGCACGTTTGGAAGTTCTAAATGACCAGTAAAACCAGCACATTCACAATTTCGAAGATTTCTTGCACGTTATCTACAAAATGTTTTTGATTTAAACATGTCGAATTTTGTTACCGTGTGTTTTCCCATCTGACTGCAGACATTTTATCTGATGCATAAACAAATAGCCAATCAGTCTAATAAAGGTAAAGGTATTAGAACCATTGCATGGTTGTGTGATAGATGACACATAGTCATTCCTTGTAAAAAAAATAACATTTGCACAAGCTTCTCTTGTTGATAATTTCCTCCCTTCAGTAACCTACTCCTTCCCAAAAGGAAGGATTATGATACCCATAGCTGGTCAGTGCTAGGGTTGTAGGGTTGTACACTTAGGAGAAGGAGGTAGCAGCCGTAAAACCCACAAAGGCAAACAGACACTAGAGCGCGGAGTCTAAGGAACCCCCGGTTTTCGCCTAGAGCCCCCGCAAGGAGGTTAGGATTTCGCTGCGGAGGGAACCCAGGTCGCGGCCCCTAGGACTGAGTACCAAAACAGGACTACGGAATTCTTCCTAAGATGGACCAAACAGGCAGGGAGACCAGGCAAGCCAAGCTGGAACAATGGCTGAAGTATAGGCAGGAACAATAGCTGTAGCAAGGCAGGGACAATGGCTGTAGCAAGACAGGGACAATGGCTGTAGTAAGGCAGAGACAATGGCTGTAGCAAGGCAGGGACAATGGCTGTAGCAAGGCAGGAACAATGCTTTATTAGAAGGACTACCAGGGTAAAGGGTAAGGCATATAGCAAGGAAGGGAAACCTATAATCAGGCGCCGGACCTTTCTGACAGGCTCCCTTATATAGCTAGGGAGCCTGTCAGATGATCGTGCCTAGGATTTCAAAAAGCGCACCGCCACGACGTGCGCACTATGACGTCAGTGTGCACGCGCGGCGGCCGCAACCCGGAAGATCCGCGGCACCACGAGACCTGACGCTGGAGCGACTCGTGCGGGTAAGTACCGTACCTTACAATCAGGAGCGATAGTGGGATTGCTGTACTGCATGTTAACAGATTTGCAGCCTAAGCTAGCATTCATATAGTTTTGGCTAAGTTTGCTGAAGGGTGTGCTAATATTAGCTCTCACAGGATGATCTTCTTGTAGCCTGGTGGGCCAGTATAACCCTGTACAAAAGTTAATGTACCCTATTCGCTGATCATTGTACATTGGTCATTGGTCTTATTAGAGGCAGTGTAGCCTCCAGTGGAGCTTTCAGTGGAGCTAAGCTTCCACCTTTCTCCATCACCAATGCCCCAGTTACTTTCTCATTTCATGTACCAACACATATGCTTTAATTCCTCTATATGTGGTTGTGCAGGAGCCTCTTTACTGCAGTTTTACAACATGCCTAACATGAATGTGTGTAGCAGAAGTTCCCCCATTTTGGTTACAGATTTTTTAACTGATGAAGAAGTTTGCTTGCATACCATTGTACAGGTGGAATATGCTGTTCTCCGGAATCTTACCTTTTTGCGGAAGATCTACAAATCGTACAGCAGCTTGGGCAATGATTACTCATTTGATAACACTCTTCTTATGACAAAACTGCAGTTTTGGAGATTTCTAAAGGATTGCAAGTTCCATCATTATAATTTAACACTTTCTGAAATGGATCGCATCCTAACAGGTACCATAAGTTTACAGATGTTATCAATATATAAAAAATAATAAGTTGTGTTGAAGTGGTATAGAGTCTTTTTTAAGGGACGTTATTTTGCCTGGTTTTTTTTTGCCATTTAAAACTGTGGTTACAAAGTGTCTGATGTGACATTACCCTGATTGGAAACAGTGCTGTTTTAAACAGACTCACAACTTTACACCAAATGGTAGCTGCAATATGCATTGCTAGTATTCTGACAATAAGAAATGTATTTATTTATTTTGAGCCACAAGATTAATTGCTGTAAGTGACACCTATATAACAGGATAAGAAGTGTTACTGCAGAGCTCAGTTTGTCATTATAATTGCATCTGTTTGTTTGACACTATGTAGCAGAAATGCAGTCCTAGAGGTGCAATATGTCTTCCTGCTGCAAGCAGAAGTAAACTGATGTTGTTATATGGGTTTATAGTATTGATATATCTCCTCCGGAGTGAACTATCCATATAAATGTCTTTTCTCTAACACAAGAAGAGTTCCTTTCCAGTGGGCAATACAGATGCCGAAGAGGTTCACTCTCCACACTCCACAATGCTTCTTCGAACCTTTTTGACTAATATTATCTATTTGGCTTATCGCATTTGCCACACAGAAAACATGTAAGTATTTGTTTCTGAGTATCAGGTAAATTACAGGCCTAACTTACTGGCAACATTTGTTTTATCATTTTATTGTTGCCCTCCACATGAATAAGCATTAATTCAGGGCAAACTTTGCCCCCATTATGCATTATTAAGAGTTTACTTCCATAAATGCATAAATGGTAAATATATTAATGGGGGCAAAGTTTGCCCTGGTCTAGTAACCCATATTAAGGATTGGATAGTGGGATGGGCCTGCCGGACTTGCTCTGTATGCTGGCTGCTGGTCTCATTGCATTTAACATGGTTAAAAAACATGTTCTACTGTAACTGATCATTCTAGACATACTGTGCAGTAACTTGCATAATGGCTGAATTGCACTGTAAAAAGCTTGAGAAAGATATAGGCTAGAATAATTTACCTTATGCAGTGGGTTTATTGTACTAGCTCAAAGGTGAACCAGCCAAATAACAGAGAAGACTGATGCCTATAAAGTTGCCCCTGGTGCTAAACATCTTTATAAACTCTGTAAGCAGCCTTCCTATTAACAGCATTTGTGCACATGCTCAGTCTATCTTTCTTGGGCAAGATAGGCTAACTACAAAGATAAATGTTACTCTTAGGTGGATAGTTAGAAAAGTCAAAAGGTTTTTTCACCACTTAACACTGAAGAAACTGTTTTTGTTTTTTTTTATTACACCTGTATCGCCTATTTAGAAAGCTTTTATCGGCACATCGGAAGTAAATTTTTTGGATGCATTTTTTTTTATCAAAAAGTTGTTTTCAATCGTATATAAATCAGCAGAAGCCTGTATAAATTTCCCCTATAGCCTAGATCACAAAGGTATCATGCACTGAGGAACACTTAATAAACCTTTTTAATTTGGATTGGTAGTGAAAAAGCTTAATCTTCAGTTTAGAGTATTAATATCATTTATTTAGCAACAACTAACGATACGCCCAAATGCAGTTCCATTAGAAATGGACACATTATATCGTCTTCCTTATTAAAGGGAAATGTTGGCATGTAAGGTCTGGGCATGTTATTAGCAAGTGTTAAATGAGATGGGAAGGAAACTTAAACTGCAGACGAATATAGAGTTCACCCATTAGATCTAAATTAGAGTTTCATCTCACCTCTTTGAAACTAAATACCTATTAAAAAAAGCTAACCATATCAGGTGGACTGTTTTCCCTTTAAAGGATTATTGGTGTGGGTGCATATGGACATGCTGAATTGTTAATTTGTAATCATTTCCAGCCATTTGCAAACTGTACTAGAATACCACTATATGCAACACAATAAAATTAAATTTCAAGGTGAATAACCCCTTTAATCTGAGCAGTCTATTAGGTTACATTATAACAAACATGTTTGCTAAATATGTACTGTATATTTTATACACATTTATGTTACTATACCAAATACAGTGGTACCTCGAGATACAAACTGCTTGGCATGCAAATTTCTTGAGATACAAATTGCAATTCGGACCGTTTTCCTGTTTGAGATACAAGCTGAAATTTGAGATACGAACTGTTGGGGCTGGCAAGGATTCATTTCATAGGTATTATTTTAAAAAGTACTAATTGGTTTGAGATACGAACTGTCTTGATTTACAATCTTGATCACGGAACAAATTAAATTCGTATCTCAAGGTACAACTGTATAGGCAACAGCAAGGGATTATTCTTAATGGGGGAAATACCAAGAGGTTTTAGACTTCAGTGCTGCTTCCTGTGCTCTATAACGTGTTGATCTCTCTTGGTCTAGTAGCAGAATTTGTGATGTAAAACTGCTACTGTGCTTGCTCAGTTTGCCAGAATCCAACAGGAAGAGGAAGTGAAGGGAATCACCATGCTGAACAGAGCAGAAGATTTGCTTTTCTGTGGAGTAGATTGATGTAAATGTTTAAAGGGGTGATTCTGAAGGGGTTTAAATACTCAGCAGTTGCTTTCTTTCCAACAGCTGCTTATATATTTATCTTATATACATTTTCGTGACCTTACCACTGATCAGTAACATTTTGTGTTGTAGAGAGAAGAGCACTTGCCTTGCTGACTGCTTCACTAAAGTAATGATGCAGAACATAGTTCCCAATGCATCTAAAGTTAAAGGTTTGTGATGCAAGAGATGTAACATTCTAATATGGGGATATTTATCAAAGTCAAATAAAAATTCAATTTTTATATCGGTTTCAAATTAGTACTAATTAGGGAAAAAATATCAACATTGTTTTTATTGATATATATATATAAAGCCCCTTAAGAGCTTTTTTCTATCACCAAAAATTGATCATCGGGTTGACGAGGGTGAAAACCCATTATTCCCTATGGAGATGGTTCGGCTAATTTTTCAAATCAATTTTCCCCTTGGAAAAGATCAACAATATCAGTCAGAAAAGGAACAGGACTCCTTTCAAGACAATGTAAAGTGTGGTGGATTTAACGCATCAGTATTTATCGATAGTGATCTTTTTTGTTATTGGTAAATTTTATTTTGAAAGGGACCGACTAGGTCAAAATGACCTTGATAAATTTACCCCAAGGCCAGATTTACACGGGCTAATTTCAATAAAAAAAAAAAAGCATGGAGGAAAAAATGCCGAAAGTACGAAAAAACTTGGAAAGTTATGTTTATTGACCGTGCAATGGTACACTAGAGTTTCATAGAGAGGAATATACTCTAGGACGCTTCTTGTTGCGTTTTTTCCACCATGTAAAATGTGATGCGAAAAAAGTGACATGATTATTAACAATAGGAATTTAACAATTGAAGTCACACATGGGGGTAAGGTGTCTTACATGGATGTACTGCCCACAATGCTATTTTTTCTTTTAGCAATAGCCCATAGCAAATCCCCAACCGCAACCAATTCCCCATTGAAAAGTCGCGACTGCAACAAATTTTCCACAGTAAAGTCTTGACTGCAACAATACTCTCATTATAAATATGCGACTGCGACAGTAGCAGTCTATTGCGACTGTCTTTAATTGGCAAATTCACACCTTTATGCAACAATTCCGGGGTTATTCACTAAAGTCTGAAATGTTACGTATAGATGTGAATTCAGTTAAAGACAATGGCAATAGACTGCTACTGTCACAGTCGCTTCTTTATCAGAATATTATTGCAGTCACCACTTTACAATGGGAAAATTGTCACGGATTTTCTATGGGAATTCGCTGTTTGAGAATTTGCACCTAATAACTCCTTCAGACTTTAGTGAATAACCCCTTAGTGCTCTTTTTTCACTGCTTAAATAGTTTTTTCCTTTTTATTTTACAGGTATTTTATTTTCTCAGCCTCAGACTACTTCCCATGCCATGGTTTATTTGAACAAGTCCTGGGATATCTACAGGCTCTACTGCCAACAAAGCCCTTTACCTCCCTATGAGCCCACAATGAACATGAGGAGCTTTCTCTTGCTAATGAATGTAATTCTGGTTTATTATTATGCAATATTTTCACCAACAGTGCAGGTTTTAAAGGGGTAGCTCCATAAAAATATCTTGAAATTAAATATTTATGAGTCTACTTTATGAATATTCAGTCATATTTTACTTTTTTTCTATTAGCTTTTTTATCTGTATTAGGACACTGTTACCAATACTCAGAGGTGGGTAGTAACGCGTTACTTGTACTCCGTTACATTTACTCAAGT
>WMED01006093.1:4905-18822 GCA_019650415.1 Pipa parva | reverse complement strand
TCACTTCGCACATTGGTGAATAAGGGCCTTTAACTGGTAAGGTTTTTAATAAGTCTATCTTCTTTGAACCCTTTAGGTCCCCTTTAAGCATCAGTGCCCCAGTTTATACAAGCTGGGAAACACTTGCAATAAATGCATTAGTGCCTGAATTGAGACTGTTCACAAGTAGCATAGTTAATGCAGTTTTTCCACTATCAGTTCTCCAATTAATCTAGGTGTGCTTACTGTCAATTACCCAATTAAAACAGAGTGGGCTTTAGTGACCAAGTTAAGGTAATATTGAAAAGATACCTTTTACTGGCTAAGTAGATAAAAATTGCATTAAAAAAGTTTTATAGACTACTCTTTTTATGGGGGTATTTATCAAGGTCATTTTTAACCTTTTCACCTCTATGATCCGATTCACCGTTATTTGCTGTCTTTTTGCTGTTGTTTTCAATTCTCCACATCTTCAGTTTTCCTCAATTTATGTAGTGCCGAATAAAATTTATCGATGTTTATAAAGATTGATTTCTACTTCTATACTTTTCATTGCTTTCAATGGAGCTCCTTTCCAAATGATATTACCAATCTTTTCAGAAGGGAAAAATTTATAGAACTCCATAAGTTTACAGATCTCTATAGGGAATAATGGTTTTTTCACCACCCTCCACCAGGAGAGCACTTCTCGGTGAAAGAAATGGTTGGAAGGTACTTAATAAATATTGATATTGATATACCCGTCAAAATTCAATTCAACTTTGATAAATAACCCCCTTGACTAGTTTCAACTTATATCAGTGATAACATGTACAACTTTGAGGTGCCACAATCAATACTTACCCGCCATCTTTACCTCAGTGTCTGCAGTGTGCCACAATTAATGCAGATTGTCAACAATTGTTTTACTTTATGTAGAATGCTTATTGGTGCCCTGATTTATGCACTGCCCACCATTACCTCCCCCTCCCCCCCCACTCCTCAGTTTATTCATAATGAAGTTACTAGGTAGACAAATAGAAGATCCAGGCACTGCATGACCCAACCTATAGCTGGTAAGGGGGGTAGGATAAGAGGAAGCAGGTTTTCAGGTGCAGGGGAGATCTAGGGAACATATTTTCTTACCTTCATTGTGGCCAACATAAGACTGCACAGGTCTTTAAATCTCATTTTGTTATGAGAGAAAAGTATCACACCCAACCCAAATACTTTATTGGCATAACAACCAACATAAACAGCCATTGTAGAAATAAAAACAGACTGAAGAGTAAACAAAATCTCAAATGTTACTGGATTTTCAACTAAAATTACATGTGAATTTATTACATTTTGGACATACTTTGTAAGTATTCAGCAACAGGGATCAGTTTCATTACTACCACCCATTTAACATTCCATTTGTGTCAGTTCATTCCAGAATATTTCACTTACATAATATGTACTTCAATTCTTGAGACTCTTGGGCCTCAGTCTAGTGCTGCACAGTCCAAGAATTCAATAGCTCCTTACTAAGAGGCAGTCTGTGCTAAGGGACTTTGCGTTATCATCCAAGTATATATATAATGAAATATCATAAACAGGGCACCTTAAACGTAGTGACCAAAGTGTGCTCAAGCAAGATCCAATATTATTTTGCTACAAAGTCTTTTACTGTGAGAAATGTCTTAAAACCCATTTTCTCAAACACCGCCTGCCAGAAGTGGAAGAAGCGCTAAAAAATGAAAAATGCAAAAATAATAAAATAGAAACGTCCAAAGTGATATGTAGATCACAAAAAAAATCCCAAAATTGTGTGCTGCTCTTCTCAGGAGCGTGCACCTTTAACGCTCACAACATTCAAACGGATGAAGAAAAACCTAAAAGAAAGCACAGAAATAGAGCACTGGACAGTGCCTTATCAATGTGATACTATCAAAATAGATGAAGAACCACTAGTCAATAATAAGCAAAAATATGTAGAGTAAGTGAAAAAAAACTATGAATGTGAAAAAGGAAAAATGAAACTCCACAAATGTTGTGGGTGTCTATTCCAATCACTACAGCTAAAGTGAGTTTAAAGGCTCACCAGATGGACATGTTTCTGAGCATTCATAACATCCAATGATGTAAATTCCAACAAACACAGGCAAATCAAGGCTGAGTTTAAGTTGCAACGTGGAGTAAATAAACCAATTGATTGAATTAGTGTAGTCAAGTCACATAAGTATAGAAAAGAAAAATAAAACTCCATAGTGTAAAATCCTTTTTAATATTTCCAATATAAAAATACCAGATTATACTCACAAAGCCAGAAGACTTAGATCACATATAAAAACAGGTTATACTGAATGGACAATCCTACTATATCTCTACATGTTTCGCCACTTTCAAAGTGCTTGTGGCTTCATCAAGAAGCTTGGGATAGACACCCACAACATTTCCTTCACTACTTCTTCTAATTTTCAGCTCTACCAGTATATCTGCCCTGAACTTTGTCTGAGATTCTTCAGTTCTATATACTACAAAAGAGATAGTATGGTCTCCATAGAGCCCTGATCTCAATTTAACTGAGGCTCCAGCAAGGATTATCTACAGAAATTCAAACAAATTTAACAGTGAAGCTCTATCAAAAGATGTTTGAAAGACACTACAGTCAAATTTCTTAATAAGATTGCATGGCAATATACCTAAAACAAATGATGTAGTTTTAAATGACAAGCTAAGTTTGTCAGAAGTGAATAGGTTATTTGAAAAAGTTTCAGTAATAATGCTAATGTGTTCATACATGATAATTTGAAAAAGTTGGGAAGGAATTTTTTCCCTAATTTGAGGATAATTGGCTCTTGCCTCATGGGTTTTTTGCTTTCCTCTGGATCAACATTGCAGGAAAATAGGCTGAACTGGATGGACTTGTGTCTTTTTTCAGCCTTATAAACTATGTTACTAAAGCAAGAATACTGGAAGATGTAGCCAGGGAAAGCGCGGACCGGGGGGGCGGCGCCTAGGGTGCCAAAAGGGCCAGAGCCACCTCTGCTTGTGCCTTTATTTTGTAAAATAAAAAGGCAATTTCTATGCCTCGGATTGCCAAGAAATGGAAGATCAAAGATTTTGGGGAATATCTTAAGAGACAACAGAAAACTGTATGTACTAAATACTGTATAGAAAAAGAAGTGAAAGACACAGATGCATAATTGTAAAAAAGGATAAGTTGAGTGTGCAGTTGGAGAAACAATGTGGCTTTCAGGTTCTGAGTTTAATCTCCAACAACAGAAATCTGACTCGTGATTTTGACCTTAGAATTCGAAAGGAAATGCTATATAGATAGAAATGGAAAGAAACATTTAATGTGATCAAAATATATTTCAACAGTGGACTATGGTAAAAAATATGGACATTTTTGTCTAAATCTAATATTTGCATCAAAAACTTATATGAGAAGTAAATCAAATAAGAGAATTCTGGAGTAATGGATAATACCTTCGGTCAAGAATGTTGGAGGAAATGTAATAATATGTGGCTGGTTTTTTGCTGCTAAGGTGGGAGATTTTGGGGGTTATTCTCAAACAGCTGATTCCCATAGCAAACAGAGACAAATTTCTCATTGTAAAATTGCAACCTCAACAGTTTTTAAAGTTGTGACTGCAACAATATTTCCATAGTAAAATTCTCGTTATAAACACAGCCACAACTGTGACAGTATCAGTCTATTGCGACTGTCTTTAGCTGGTAAATCCACACCTTTATGCAACAATTCGGACTTTGGCCAATAACCCCCTATTTGTAGGTGTATAACTATCAATAGTTTTCACAACAATGAACATCATGAAAAATATAGTAACCTTAAAGCATGCACCGATTTCCAGTACTGTTGAAATTATAAATATTGGTCAAGGCTCGGCAGTTTGTAACATAAACCCTGAAATATTCCCAGGAGTATTTAGGGAATAAACTATTGAAATTCAACTCTAATGACCTAAATTGTCTTCAGGCGGAATCCTCTTCCCAGAGTTAAATACACTCAAGGGGCCAGTTCCACAGGTTTTTAACAAATGCACTAAATATGTGGTGTGGATTATATGGTGATTGCTGTTATGCTTCCTGGGTACATATTTATTGTGAAGGGTTTTCAATTTTCATAGTGTAGCCCTGAATACTTAAAAATTAAATTGCCCTGTTATGAGCAGTGTAATTATAAACAAATATGGGGGTTATTCACTAAGGTGCGAATTTCACAGTCGAATGCGCGAACAGCGGATTATAGCAAATCAGCGTCAATTTCCCTATTTGTAAAGTAGTGACAATTTTTTAATTTTAAGATTGCGACAATTTTCCCAAAATAAAGTTGCGACTGCGACAATATTTTCATTATAAAGACACGACAGTTGCAGCCTATTGCGACTGTCTTCATCTGGCAAATTTGCACCTCTATGCAACAATTTGAACTTTAGTGAATAACCCCAATATGTCTCCATGTCTTCCCCAACTAGACAATTACATCAATAATTTGTCAATTTTACTTTGCCAGATTAATTTTACACAGTACGCCTTGCTGAATTCTCTACTTCAACAGACTCTGATGCTAGATAAATTATTCGTGAATGCACACACAAGATGATGCAGAGCTCCATAAGTCTGCAGGGGTTAATACCAGGGCTCTGATGTGGATGAACACAACTATTCATTCAAAAGTGATAATAAAGACTGTGACTAATGGCCTTATTGACTAAAAGATAAATTCACCTGTCTAATTCACTTCACTACAAATCGAGTCACATCGCCAAAATAGCCATGAATTCCTTTCCCCTTATTGATGATGCTGCAGATATATTTGTCAAATAGGCGGACTGCTACGGATGCAGTCACACGCATAGTGTAGCAAAGTCAGCTGAATAGAAATAGGATGCAAAGTCGTGTGGAGTGTTGTGAATTCCTCAGATGAAGTGCAGTGACATCATCCTCACTATATCTCAGTAACTGTATATAAGTGAATAATACAACTGTTTCTATGTCACCTTGTCTCTAGTTTCTGTTTAGAAGTAGACTAATTTTGTCACAGTCTCCATTGTTACTTTTGAATGAATAGTCTCCTTAATCCACACTGGAGTGCTACAATCAATCCCCCAATTCACCACTCCGATGTGGCGAAGTCAAGCAGGTGAATTTGGAGCACAACACCTCGTTTAATTTGCAACAGACTCTGCTCAATAGTCTTAAGTACCTGTGCACGTGCATGCAAAATGATGCGAAGTGCTCTGTAAGATTGCAACTGTGTGACATAGAAAGGGATGTAATAATCACTTAGTAAAGTTAGTGGAACATTGTGAGGATGACGTCACTGCTCTTCACTGGTGGAATTTACATCACTATGAATCCTACTACGGTTTTACTGACTACTACATCATAGTTGTAAGAAATTATGTCTGACGTTGTTTGCTTCTTTGCTAAGGGACTATGACGCTTAGTGAATAAAAAGTAGCAAATTTGCTACTATCAGAGTATAGTGACTCGAAGTGATACAAATTAATTTTGACTGTGGAATTTGTACTTTAATGAATGTCAGCCTATCATGTTTACCAAATAAATATGGGTCTTCTTCATTGAAATAATTGAGACCTTACACTTTAGCTATGCCTGGATAGCAACTCTAAAGAACCAGAAAGGGGGAATAAAAAAGGTTAAAATAGGAAAAATAAAAGGTGCACTTTTCCCATGTCCAATTGCCCCCCCCCCCCCCATTTAACAATACAAATCATTGTAGGTTTATTAGGAGTGGTGCTACCAGAGACTCTGCCACTCACACTGGCAGATTACTGATCACTGCTCATTAAAAATCGTCAACTTCAAATATAAATTGTGCTTTTAAAGATTATAAATGCGTGACCTTCCAGCTGCAGCGAAACTACAACTCCCAACATGCTCCTAGAGCCTAATGCTGGCGAGCTCCAGGTTAATCATTCCTGGTGAGTGTCTATGTTGTCAGGCTCTGTCTATGATGTGTTGTTGTTAGGCGAAGTGCGCCTGCGCGATCCGGGTGCAGCCTCCGCTCCTCTCCAGTGAGCGCCGTACGGGGCTGCTCGCGGCTGCAGTGGGACCAGTTGCTGGATAATCTCGGGGTTCTGCCTGGGGAGAAACGCAGGTTCCTTTCCAGGCTTGATGATTCCCTGGCTGAAGCCGTCTGACATCTGATACCCTATTTTAAAATATTGTAAATTCCCCCCCCCCCACTCCCCCAAAAGGCAGCCACCTTACCATGCACCTCACCCTATTCCACGCGGTTTCCCGATTCTAGCTGCCCCGCACTCCACCCTGCCCCTGACCGATCTTCTCCTAGTCATGTCACTCCAACAGGGGAAGGCGACTCACTCGAGGTCGGTGTAAAGGCCTAGTTTGCAGTGCTCCTTCCGTCCTCCTGTTTCCCACCCCTCCCCACCTCCCTCACACATACTCGCTCACACACACCGAGCTCAGCATCAGCAATCATGGCAGAGGAACAACAGCCACAACAAGCCCCGAAAAAACAACGGCCCGACCAGCCTGCCCAGGTGCCCCCCTCTACACCGGGGGCATTGCCAGCATTGGTAACAGGACTGCAAGGGACAGATGCCAGTGCACTGCAACAGAAGATCAAGAACTCCATCTGGTAAGCACCAATGCCAATAACAACCCACCCTCTCTCTCTCTGTCATTCATTCACCTACCATTTCAGTCCCCCCCTAACCACCCCAATCAGTGGTATGGAGAAAGCGAGCTGGGCTACCCTCCCCACACACACATTTGGCATTTATATATATATATATTTTTTAGACATTTCAAATAGAAAAATATAAATTCATTTGAAAACAATCTTGATTTTCATGTGTTTTTTTTGTGTGTACTATTGTAAGCTGAAAGGGGGGGGGGGGGGGGGGGGGGTGAGCTGAAAATCCTGAGATGTCATTGAAAAAAAAAAAAAGATGTGTTTATCTCCTATCTTCAGCTGTGTTATAACAGGATTAAATGCAGTGCTGCAGATCACATTGCAGTGCTAAAAATGGTTGGTAGGAGGGTATGAGACAATATTCATCCTTGCCTGGTTCTGATAACAGAAAATGCACATTAGTGGAATGCATGACATTTTTCATTCACTGGACTAGATTTTTTTTTTTTTTACAAGAATAACAAAGGTGGTCAGATGCAGTCTCCTGTGCTGAATGGCTGGCTCATATTTTTTCTTGCATCAGGTCACTAGACTGACTGATGCTTTGTGGGAGTGTCTAAAACTGGAGGATAAAATCACACCTGTTTAGCATTAATAAGAGCAGAATTTACCTATATACTATGCAGATGATGGTTTTTTTTTTTTGGCAGATTACACTAACATTTGATTATGTCTCTACCTAAATGATGTGGCATTACATGTTTTTTGCAGTGTTCCTATTGATAGCCTTTTACACTCATCTGCACTGTGTTGCAAAAAGCAGCAGTGATGGCTGTTTACATTCACTCGCAGTTGGTATCATGTCAAAATTCCTTGCAAAATGGCTACTGAGTGAAAACCTTGTTTAAGCACATCCTTGCGTGCACATGGCCATCCATGATGCATACTTATTCACCATCTACTAAATGTAAAGCACATTTAGCTACCTTTTTTTTTCTGAGTATGATGCTGTATCTTTTGAAGAAGACTTGGCTGGATTTATCTGGATCTGTACTGACATGCTTAGATGTCTTAATTTTGGCTAATGTTCCGGGAGAATGGGGGTAGGGGGAATCTCTTCTTATCTATCAGTATTGTATTGAATTGCAATAAAAATAATTTTTATTTGTGGAAAACATGAGATTTGTTGGTCATTGTAACAAGATCATACCTATGATGTGTTTGTGCATTCATTATATTCATTGCAGTTTTGTGCAAGCAGTGATCTTTTGTTTCATGCAGGTATTTGTATTTGACATGTACCGGTATATATTTGCAGTTATAAAACATTTTTTTTCTTATGACATTTAAAGCAGGTCATGATTTGCATTTTTACTTTATTTTCAATCCTTAATTCATCACTGCAAGCCCATTTGGTCTTTTGCTAAACAAGCTTAGTGGCAGTGGGTAGACATGATCTGGTGACCTTTTTCATAACAAGTTAAATGCCCTTAATAGCATCAGGTTATAATTCCACACACACAAATACATTAATGCTTTATAATTATTTAAAATTCTTTTTTATTTTCCCATCTTGTCATTATGCTTAAATCTTAGACATGTAGAGAGCAAATTTATCAGATTTTGTTGTTGTTCTCTTCTAGTAATCTGCTACCGTGTTCCCATTCTAGTAATAATAATACTTTTAATAGCTTCATGAGGGTGGTGTCAGGAGAGCCGTGGCATACTAGCAGTCTCAAGGTCATGTGAGGTGCATTTCATGGAGAACATATGTTCTTCAGAACCATTTGTGTTGCAGATTTTAGCTTGCGTTTTATGATGATTGCACATTTTGTAACAGTCTTTAGCATCCAAATAGCCTTTTATAACCCCAAATTAATGAGTATGAAATAAAGCTATATGTTTCGTTATCCATTTATGTAACTCAATCTATTTATAAGCACTGCAAGGACTTTTGAAACACAGATTTCGATAAAGCATTACTGAAGGGTTTCCATTTCATATTTTCTGATGAATTGTCCTGACTCAGATGCTCAGTGTACCTGCTGCTGATACAACAAACATGCTGATAAGGCCCAATCACATTGGACAAATTGCCTCAGTAGAAACATATAGGGGGTTATTCACTAAAGTCCAAATTCTTGCGTATAGGAGTGAATTCGCTGGATGAAGACAGTTGCAGTCGCATCTTTATAATGAGAATATTGTTGCAGTCGCGACTTTGTTGCAATCAATTGTCGCGACTTTACAATGGGGAAATTGTAGCGCATTTACTATGGCAATCCACTGTTTGCAAATTCGACAGTTGAATTCGCACCTTAGTGAATAACCCCTATAGTGAGAAGATGAAGATGTAAAACAAGATCTTTTCTAAGTGGAACACTATGTAGTGAATAATTGACCTTTTCTGTAATTTATAAGAATATTAAAAATGACCACAGAGTTTGTGGCTATATTAAAGCACTAGGTCAAGGGTCAGAGATTTTTTATACAGGGCATAGAACTGTACTGATTTTTAGGAAAACAACAAAAGACAATCACATCTTAAAATTTGATTCCACTCTGGTTAAGCATCACTGTTTAAAGTTTATTTCAACTTATTCACTGCATGTCTCAGAATACTGTGTTCAGGGGCTTTGTCTTTCAGTCGGGTGTATTTTGGAAGATTACAATTCTCATGAATAGGGTTAGGCAAAAGAGCCTGTTATGTATTTGTACAGTTCCCTCATTTAAAATGATTTGCTGCAGCATTACCATGTATTAGGAATGCCTACAATTTCTTGTGATGCAAGCTAAACTGTTTATTCACTGGATAGAATCAATTTGTGATGAGCTTGCTTTCTGTCATTGCATTACTTAATACTATATGCTACCACGTTTCACAGTATGCATAACTGAAATCCCTATAAATACCATGATGCAATTTGTTTCCTAATTTATATTGGATCCTCAGAGGCAGAAAGAATATACAATCATTTATGGAAGCGTTGCCATCACATTACTCCACATATTACAATGTCTAGTTGTAGTTATTCAGCATTGACTTGTGTTGAAAGACTACAAATACCATAGTGGCTTGTAACACATTTGCTCAGTGGTTGGATGAAGTCATGTTGTTAGTGAGATTGATCAAGCTGTGTTAGCATTCACTAGTACAGCAGAGGAGAATTCTGAAAGCCAAGTTCTGATTGGTTGCTATGGGTTATTAGATCTCTGTAAACAATTGTACCTGTTGATGAATTCTCCTCTATGTGTAACTTCTAGTGCTACTATATAATATAATACATTTTATTGCTATATTTTTTTTTTATACATGGAGCAAATCAACCTTGTTATCACCCTCAGCTTCCTTAGTGGCTGTGTTCATATAAATGTGTTGTATACAGTAAATTGATGTCAGTAGGAGATGTGTGTTAAACATGCACAATTTGCTATGTAATAATAATCTTAATTCAACAGGTTTGCTAGATCCAAGGTTCCTTATTTCACTTTTCTGGCCCACCTTTTCTTTATCTTCTTTAGAATTTGTGGTTTCATTTATTTAAAAAATATATAGTTTGAAATAAATTGTCAACAATTCTACCCTATGACCGAATCAAGTGTGACTATTTATTAGGCATATCCATCAGTGTTTCTAACTCACAGCCTTATACGTTTTTCATTCAATTAATTTCCTGTTGGTTAAAACTAAAGATAAAAATGGCACACTGACTTCAAGTGTTAAATCTCCTGTTTTAATATCCTTAAAGTGCACCTGCCACCTTTAAAATTGTTATTGATAAAGTGGAACTATACTCAATTCACATCTTTACATATGCAGTACTATACTTAGTGAGAAGTGTTTCTCCCCAGTAGATGTTTTATATGACGCAGAATGATTGAGTAGGTAGCACTGATAAAGTTCCGCACCAGGAAATGTGTGTGTGTGTGTGATTACTGGCCAGTTTTCAATGAAAAGGTACCCTCCCCTGGACATTTTTGCTCTACTTACTACTTAGCACACGTGCACAAGTTAGCTTTCCCTCTGTAATCTCCTGCATTCCAACTTAATTTATTTGGCTAAAAGGTCAGCACACTGCTTAACCAATTGCAGTCAGGCAGCTTTTTCTTCTCATGTTGCCTGTCTTGCAGAATAGAAAGAGAAGGGGGAGCGGGAGAGGAAAATGTCAGCTCTCAGAAAAACTAATTAAGGAAAGCAAACTTTTTTTAACTATTTGTGTAAGCAATTGAATTAGTATAAAGGAGTTTTATATGTATATGTGCAGTTACATCAGCACTATAGTGCCCTTTTAAATAAAGTACATCAATCGATAATGTAAATAATAAAGTCCATTCTCAAAAAAAAACTTAAGATTATTAAATAGGTCTTACTGTAAGGTTGTCCCGATTTTCAGATCTGGGAGCTGCCATTTTGGTTAGGACTTCTATTTCCACACCCCTATACAGGGGCGGTCCTGGCAAGGGCTGTGGAGTCGGTAAGCCAAAGACCGACTCCGACTCCTCAATTTCCCATTACTCCGACTCCCTCATTCTTGCCGCATGTTTAAGAGATAACTTAATTTAAGCTTTTTATCATCCTTATGATACAATAATCAAGCTATTTAGGTAGAACATAAAATATATTTATTAGATACAAATTTGCAAATATGCAAAACGCTGCAGTAAGTGGGAAAAAAAACCCAGTTTTCAACAAAAGTGTTGAAAGCTAATTTTTGTAGTGAGCAAACTTCTTTAATCCTGTTTTCTCTAGCAGATCTGTGATGAGTGCAGCCATTCCTTCCAGTGCCTTTTCCTCTGATCTGTAGCAAGGAACTTCACTACTGAGCATAAAGTGCAGCACACATTCATTTCAATTAAGAGCCTAGATCCTTATATAAGGAATAGAACAGACCTTTACAGGACATTTCAATATTTTCCCAAATATTTATGAAAATATATTCAGCATATACTGCAATGAACTAACTCTACCAATGTATTATATATTTTGGAGTTGGAGTCGGGCCGTTTTATAACGACTCCGACTCCACCAAAATGGGCCCCAACTCTGACTCCACGACTCAGACTCCACAGCCCTGGTCCTGGCCCTATTGGCGCCTTGGGCCTCCCCCCCCCCCGCCGCACTCTGCCCTACGCCCCCCACCTTGCCCCGCGTCCCCCACTCACCTTCAACTGTATTCCAGTGATGCACCTCCTCTGATAAGGTAAGTTGAACGCGATGGCGCTCCTTAGATGTTCGGGTCTTGCTGGCAGCTGCCAAATACAGCCGACAAGACCCGAAGTAGCAAGGAACGCTGTCTCATTCAACTTACCTCATCACAGGAGGTGCGTTGCTGGAATGCTGTTGGAGGTGAGTGGGGGGCGGGACAGGGGGGAGGTCAAGTTTGGCGATGTAGGCGACAGCGCCCCTCAAATAGATTGCGCCCTTGTCCGTCGCCCACATCACCCAGCGATAGAACCGGCCCTGCCCCTATATACTCTGGTTCCTCTCTCCCTCTACCAAATCTCACCCATGTGTACTAGATGAAATCAGGGACGCGCATTGGCAGCAGTAACGAAAGCAAGAAATGCTAGACTTAACGCTGCAGTAATACCTGCCGTTTCACTCCCCCCTGCCCCTTTGTGTCTCTTTGGATTAGGGGGCCTATGGAAATAAAAAGAAGGGGTCCCTGGGACCCCTATACCCTCACCCTCCTCCTAGGCAGTGTGGGAGATGGGTATCGCTAGCCGCTCCTCTTCCCCTCCATGTCCCTGTAGGGTAGAGAGTTATAAAGAAAACTAATTGGGGTCCCTGGGACCCCTATCTCCCCCACTCCCACCAACCACTATGTGGAGGTGGGTCGCTACCGGGAGGGGGACTGGCTGGACCATATGCTGCTTATCTCCAAAATATGCTGTAAATGTATAACACATGGATAGCAATAACCTTTGCATTACATGCTGCTTGAAACTCACTTTGCTTATAGAGCTGATGTTATGATCAATATCTTGTTCTGTGCTGTGCGTCTACATACTATATTTGTGTGTTTAAATAATATCATTTCTTTAATTGTGTGCTTATAGAAATCCCCCAACCTTGGATTAAAATTGACAGTCCAAATCCAACATTCAGAATATAAATGCATATTTTCTGCAGGAAGGAAGAAAGACATTCAGTCTATTCTGAAATATTCAATGTTCAGACCTGGGGAAATACTACATCTCTGGAGAAACCCTTAAGTCAGGGGTGGGCAATTTAATTTTTCTGTGGGGCCACAAGAGAAATTGGAATGGTTTTAGAGGGCCAGACTAATATACTTTTACAATTTCAAATGTGGCCCCATAGGAAAATTAATTTCCCACCCCTTCTGTATAGTATATGCCATAGAGCATAACAAACTGTAGGGACACTATCTTGGTGCTTACCCCTCTCCTTCTCCTGGCTCTGTCTGAAGTCAACTTCCTGCGAGAGAGGAACACTGTAGCGCTAAGGCTAAGTGCTAGATCAGATGGAGCCAGGACAAGGGGGAGGGGAGGGGGGGGAGCAAGGCTGCCTACCCCGTGGTCCTGTCACCCGACGTTGACAGAAGGGCCGGGCCAAAGATGTCCGCAGCCTGTACTTTGCCCACCCCTACTTTAAGCACTTTGACCCAGGTCCAAAATTATGTAGCCCCACTCCGTCCAAATTCCACCCTGTTCTGCCCAAATCATAATACCCAAACTAATCAGTGTAGCACTGTCCCTTGGCCGAAATTTGCAGAACTTTGGGGTATGAGGCCCCTTAAGTTTTTAAGCTATGTACCGTATTTTTCGCTCCATAAGACACACTTGTTCCCCCCAAAAGTTGGGGGAAAATGCCCGTGTGTCTTATGGAGCAAATGTTTATTTTCTTCAGCTGCTGCAGGGCATGGGGAAGGGGATGTGACAGTAAGACAGGCACCCCACAGAAGCTGAAGAAAATGCAGATTAGTCACCTCCTCCAGCGTTCCTGCGATGCGCCTTCTCAAAGAGCTTCTCCGTATTGAAGTAAGTTGAATGCAACGGTGCTCCTTGGCTGCTTCGGGTCTTGTCGGCTCTATGGAATCGGCAGCTTCCGGCAAGACCCGAAGCATCCAAGGAACTCCGTTGCATTCCACTTATCTCAGTGTGGAAAAACACTGAGAGGAATTGCATCACTGGAACACTGGAATAAGGTCAGAAGGGGGGCAGGAGCGAGGACAGATATGGGGAGGAATGGCAGGAGGGCAGGCAGGGGAGAGAGGAATGAGAGATATGGCAGAAGGAGGACAGGCATGGGAAAGAATGGTGAGGGAAGGAGGGCAGGCGGGGGGGGGGGGGGGGGGGGG
>WMED01006092.1:0-18823 GCA_019650415.1 Pipa parva | reverse complement strand
ATCCCACCTTCAGTTATCCAGTACCCATAACTTGTAATGTTCTTAGACCGAAGGATCAGAATAATTCCCTGGTTCAAGATCCCACCTTCAGTTATCCAGAACCCATAGCTTGTAATGTTCTTACACTGAAGAAAAACATCCAAACCAGTTTTGAACTCTTTTATGGAATTAACCATGACCACTTCCTCAAGCAAAGAGTTCCATAATCTCACTGTTCTTACAGGAAAAAGAAATGTTTTAATTATAGCATTTCCAACAATTTAATAATTTTGTAAATTCAACTTAAAACTACAATAAAAAAATGTAAGTATGTTATAGTCTTTGTATGATTACATTGTTATTTTGCACTTTTACAAACAGTGGTTTTATTATTTTGAATTTAGAAATGGCATTTCTCTCTGTCATCTTCCCTGTTAGCCTGCCTTTTCTTTCCCCGAGTCGGGTTGGGCAGGGCTAAATGATTGACATTATAGCTTCTCCAATCAGATCCCTGTTAGTGTTTACCAGTTATCTATCTCTAAACAGCTTTTACCAGTTATCTTGCAAATAACATTGAAAACAATGAAAATATTATATATAATTTATTCCCTTAGTTATTTTGTTTATAATAAACATATAAACATCAAAGTCAAAAAGACAGGTGTCTTCACATAATAGTCCAAAATCATGAAGTAAATTCCACCCCACAATAACGCACCATTGCATGAGGAAGGCTATGTATTCTTGAAATTAAAGACCTCTGCACTATGGACTGAAATGGGTATTTGAAAAATAATTTATTGGCTCGTAAGCACTACCACTATAACAGCTTTGTCCTTGTTTTGAAGCTAAGAAAATAAATGTCTTTATGTTTCTCAAGCATATTTCATATTCAGTGTTACAGCAGTTCCAAATATATCACAAAAGAATATCATATACGTTAAACACAATTCATCCTATCATTTGTACAGAGCTGAGCTTTATTGCCATATTTCACCTTATGTTATATGATGCAATTCATTTATTGATTAAATAGATTTAAATGCCAGCAATGATCAAACTCCAAACCTTGTTCACTTGTATTTATTTAATGATAACTAAAAACATTATTATGAAGCATTTTAAGGTCTATCAACCTTGAAATTAATTTTAGTATGTTGTAGATAAGCAATATCTAAGATATTATATTATTGATCTTTTTTTTTAATTTTTTTTTATTTTAATTTTGCCACTTCAACATTTTGCTTGGCAAAGGTCAGTTTATCAATGAATGTGAGGCTTGATTATTTTATTTTTGCTTTTTTTTTTTCATTACTTATCTTTTTATGTTCAGGCCATATAATATATCTCTGCTATTCTTTGCTGTACTTATTTCATAGCTGGCAGGTCAATAAATCCTAACAACCTGGGAATAAAAACAAATTCTGAAATAAAAGGTAAATAATTAAAAAAAAATAAAAATTGAACCAATTTCAAACTGTTTTACAATTCCTACAGCGTTCTAGAAAATATTTTCAAGGTGGCCAACCACTTTAATATTAAATGGTGAACCTACATCATCATGTTGCTGTTTTTATAAACTATAGTTATTGCCTGCATGCTAAGAATAATATATTGTATCATGTGCTTATTTGGAACCTTGAAATGTTAACTTTCTTGGCCCATACACCAAAAGATGGATGAGTTCAAAGTGTTTGTTGATGTCCGCGTGCAGGACATCAGCGAGCGCATAACAGTGTGTGCGAAGTGATGCGAAGGATCCAGAGGTCACTTCGCACTATGGTGAATTCCCCCCTATGTAGGGTAAGTACAATAGAAATGCAAGTCTAGAAAATACGCCAGACAGAAAGACACCAGCGTATTTTCTAGACACACATTTCTACAATATGCAATAAAATTGTTAATCACAAATTTAAATCCAAATGGAAAAAAATTAAAATAATTGAATGAAAGTCCAAACCCTATAAAAGTGTGATCAGTCCAGGATTCAGTCCACTGGGATAACCTGCCAGTATCTCTTCAGTTGAAGTACAAGATCAAAACACCTTTCCTTGCTGAAGATGTAAGTGGAAGCGCTGGTGAGAAATTAATAAAAACAAGGGGAAAACCCCTAGTGTGATATTGTAAAAAAACAAAATTTGGTGACAAAAGTGAAAGTCTGGTGATTAAAGATGTTAATGGGAGTGTCCGTGATTGATATTTGTGACACAAATATAACACTAACAAATATCAATCACGGACACTCCCATTAACATCTTTAATCACCAGACTTTCACTTTTGTCACCAAATTTTGTTTTTTTACAATATCACACTAGGGGTTTTCCCCTTGTTTTTATTAATTTCTCACCAGCGCTTCCACTTACATCTTCAGCAAGAAAAGGTGTTTTGATCTTATACTTTTTTTTTTTGCCTGTTTTTCAGGTGAAAAACAGCAGAAAAAGTCAAAAATATCATTTCCAACTTTAGCAAATTTCAATATTAGTCTAAGGAACAGTTTTAGAATAATTCAAAACAATGAATCGAACTTAGAAAAGGAAATAATATTTGCAATAATTGTGGAATGAGAGGAAGAGTAGATTAGTTTTTGACTGTCATTTTATTTAAATATTTATAATTAGTACTCCATGTAGAGTGGTCTTTTTGCAAAAAAATAAAAAACAGTTCAGAGAGAGCATAAATCCTTTGAGATGTATTGGCTACCCTAGGCTGTAGATTAATAGATCAATCATATCTGTGGTGTGGAGATACAACTTCAGCCCTCATCTTGTTGAATGCCAAAAGTCTATATCAAAGTCCAAGATCAGATGTGAGAACCATACAGAGGGAAAACCCACTTTTTTTAACACCCACTTCACATTAGGTATATGGACCTTAAACTTAAAGTGGACCTGTCAGAACCACTTAACAGGCTCTTTTTAGGAAGCAAAGATTTGTCTTATCTAAATGCTAAAAGCATTCAGCTAAGACTGTAGTAAAAAAAGCAAACTCACTGCTTCTTTTCTGCTTCCGATGCCCAACTTGAATCAAAAGTCTGTTGGGTGGAGCTAAGTGAAGATTGACATTATAGCTCCTTCAATCACATCCCTGATAGATTACGATTTAAAGAATCTGATTGATGGAACTTTAACATCAGTCATCCTTTTAGCCCCGCCCTACCCAACTTGAGATTCAAGTGTGGCATTGGAGCCGTCCCTGACAGGTCAACTTTAAGAATAATTATAGGAAACAGGAGAATGATAGGTTGTTCTTTATTAATTGAGCCTCACCTGTGTCAGGAAAGAGAGATTTACAGTGTGCTGGAGGGTTATTCTATTTCATTTGCTACTTTACACCTTTGTGATCTTTAAATGCTGCAGCAAATGTTTTTCATCTGTGCATATGTATGTCATACCAGTGGCCATTACTTTCATTCATCTAGCTTTATTTTACCATTGGAACACTGCGCAATGTATGATAAGCCACACATTAAAACTAAATACATTGCCAGTGTAAACCTATAGGCTTACTTGGTTCTGGATACACTAACGTATGACGCACATACGCCGTGTCAGGAACACTGGTCATTACATTCTGTTCTGGCGTATTGCGCCGTGCACAAAATGTGGCCAGATAGGAAGACCCATCAAGCCGAGGGTGTTTTCACACTGCCGCTGGTAAGTACAATAGAAAAATATGCCAGAGTGTTTTTTTTTCACATTAGCATATGATGCGCTGCGCATAATACACCAGTGTGAAGCTAGCCTTATGCTAAAACATGAAGTGATTTATAAAGCTGATGGAGTAATATTCTTCTGAGTAAATATCAGCATAACTAAGTTTTCCCTTTTGATGGGAACTTATTTTTTCATACATAATGATACAGGCGAGAGATGCAGGCAAGCTAAGTGAAAGCATCATATGCAATGTTCCATATATTCATATTTAGCAAAAACTGGTAGTGTATGGCTAAATATTCAGTTACTGCTTAATAAATGTGTGTCATGTTATTTAGCAATAACCTCTGGCCCTCTACTTCTTTATTGTTATTAACTTAAAGGAGAACTACAGTCAAATTACATCTTTACATATGCAGTACTATACCTTACTGAGAAGTGTTTCTCCCCAGTAGATGTTTCATGTGACACAGAATGATTGAGTAGGCAGCACTGATAAACTCCTGCACCAGGAAATGTGTGTGTGACGTGTACTGGCCAGTTTTCCATGAAAATGTTCTCTTCCCCGGACATTTTTACCCTACTTACTACTTAGCACATGTGCACAAGTCAGCTTTCCCTCTGTAATCTCCTGCATTCCAACTTAATTTATGTGGCCAAAAGGTCAGCACACTGCTTAACCAAGAGCAGTCAGGCAGCTTTTTCTTCTCATGTTGCCTGACTTGCAGAACAGAAAGAGTAGTGGGAGTGGGGGGAGGAAAATGTCAGCTCTCAGGAAAACTAATTAAGGGAAGCAAACTGAAGGTATTATTTCTTCCATAAACTTTTTTTAAACTATTTGTGTCAGCAATTGGCTTAGTATAAAGGAGTTTTATATGTATGTGTGCAGTTATGTCAGCACTATAGTGTAAGTGGGGTCTACTTCTTTGAGTTCTCCATTGGCCTGGGATACAAATTAAAGGTTGTTGTTAAGCTTAGGTATGTACCATTACTAAAGCGCGACACAAGTTTTAATGAAATATATTCCAAAACTGTACTTTTTGCTTTAGCTATGAACCCAGTGTGATTCTATTTGAGATATTTGGGATTATGCCAGTAGTAGAGTATATGAATGAGGATGGAAAAATCACACTAAGTAGTAGAAAAGGATTAAAGTTGAAGCATTGTACAACTTAGCCAGACTCCCACAATGGAAAGCTCCTTGTGAATGTTAATGTCATAGATAATAATGTAACATACTTACTTCCAACTGTTCCACTTACCGAGCTGGTCTGACTGGATAGCAGTGAACTTATTATTGTGAAAAGAGATACTATCTTTCAGCAAAATGATTATAACATCAGTCTGGATTTCACTCAGTGTTTTAATTGCAATTTTGTTGCATGCTATTGTTTTATGTGGGAATGTAGTTATTTTTGTTTTAGTGAAATACACCAAAATAAGTAGAAATGTGATGAAAAAGTAAGTGAGTCATTGTTGAGTGTTAAGATCTTTTACTGAATGTGAATGTATGGAAAGCAGAGTACGTAAGTAGAAAGGGTTATGGAGTAGAGGTAAACATGCTACTATTCTGTGTGTGTCTCCACTATAATATGTACAACTATGGCCACTAACCTTTACTTTAATAGTTTCTATTACCTTCTTACTTGGTGTGGCTGAGTGTGTGACCATGTATGTACTGTATGTATATATGTTAGCGGTAATGAGTAGAAAGTCAAATCAATCGCTTCCAGATTTTAAATTCTTCATATTCTCTGCAAGATTTGCTTTAATTAAGATCTTGACATCCTATATTTTCACTGGTCCTGATGCTTCCATTAGTGTGGGTTATTGTTTATTCTGGGATGGAGGGAGGTTCATGAATAAGAACTGAGTTTCCTATCTCATGGCCATCTCACTGTCCCTACCTATGTCTTCTCTGGCCAGGCTGTTTCTGCTCTAGTGCTTAGCGCTACAGCTATCTTCCACCCCAGAGCTAACTTTAACTTCCAGTAATCAGCTCACAGGAAGTGAAAGGCAGTGTTGGAGAGAGTATTGCTGTAGTGCTAAGTGCTAGAGCAGACACAGCTGGGAAAGGGCATGGAGTAGGTAAGATGAAGGGAGGGGGGTGTGGGGCAGTACAGTGTGAGATGGGGTTGTGGAGAGCAGTACACTATGAGGAATTGGGAATGTTGTGGGGCAGTGCAATATGGTGAAAGGTGGGGTTAGGTCAGCACAGTATCTGGAAAGTGAAGGTTGGGCACCACAATTTGGAGAAAGCGTTGGGTGAGAGAAACTACAGCAGAGTTACAGACAACCTTGCACCGCTTTACCTGCTGAACTGTGGTGCACTATATGGGGGTTCTACTGCAATTTATAGAGCACAATGTAGGGGAGATTGCTGGGGTGGGCACATTTTGACATTGTCGCCTAGGGCACAATTAAACCTTTTCCTGGTACAGTTCGACACATAGGTTGTAGAACTGATCAAACACATTCCAGTCATACACATCTGCTGCCACCACTTTACAGACTTTTCATAGTCTTTCTGGTTTATTGATCAGAGTCCATGGGCATTGTTGTCAAATTTCCTATCATATTTGAAAGAATATTTGCCTTACACAACACTGGAGCCCAACCATCAACTCCTTAGGTCACCTGAACGAGGGAATTCAGAGCGGACCACCTGTCCTAATTTGCTACTTCAACACACTCCACTTCTTGGTGAATAGGTGAATTAGCTGTGCACACACACAAAGTCATGAGAAGAGCTCTGTTGGAAGCCATTGAGCTGGTCACAAATTCGCCACATCGCAGAGTTTGTTAAATACGTGAATACTGGGAAACGGCAAATTGATGTGAATTCAAACCATACTTCGACTATTCGGACGTTGCTCAATAACCCCCTTAATGCTACCATTTTTATCCAAACAAATGTGAAGTCTGATTTTAACTTTCTCCTTGTAAGGAGTGCAGTTTTTCATCGCAGTCTTTCTCTGGCATACTCGTAAAATCTGATTTCAGCATCTGTTTGTTTTCCACAATACTAATGGGAATATTTACTGGAAATAAAATACAGAAATCTGAAGAGACCATTGTCTTCTGAAAGCTTGCAATCATTATTTTCCAAGATAGATAATAGAGGTATCGTTTCAAATCCTCGTTTGCTGTTTTTCATTCACAAAGTGCCTTATCCTCTCATTGTTTTATCATTTATTATCTGTTTTTTTCCCAAATCAGTTCTCCCAGACATTTTCTGGATGAGTATTATTATTATTATGTATTTGACCTCATGTTTGACGGTTTTCTGCAATTTACAACTCGGATCTCTTCCGACAGTTAATAACGGTTAATTATAAGTCGGGCATAGGGAATAGTTTTTAGCAAAAATTTAAAAAAAAAAAAACAACAGGTTTGATATAAGTAAATAAAAATACCATGACATGAAAATGGTAAAAAAAACATTGCAGCAAAGCTGTGATATTGAAAGTTATCAGTGAGAAAAAATGAGTAGAAATGGTCTTTATGCAAATGATAATTTCAGTGATGGTCTATTAATAGTACAGCAACAACCAAAAAAATGAAAATGTCTCAAATGCATTTCTAGTTAGTTTATATTAAATCCACGCTTTCTAAAATTCTAAATTTTGTTTTGAAAGTGTAATATTTACCTATTTAGTTTAGAAAAAAATAGACTTCTGGGCACACTTTCCTGAATATGTAATATCTAAAGCACTGCAGAAAACAGTGGAGCGAGACGAGGACTGCTTAATAACATGACTGCTATGAGTAAAGATACAGACAGTAAGCAATTGCTACACTTCAATTACTGCCAGGCTAAACCAAATGGGAATTTATATTTTGTGTTACTGGTCCTTTAAGTTAAATCTATTCATAATTGAAAGAACCAGTTGGTTTTTAATATTGTACCCACCTTCAGCTTTAACATATAAGGCAGTTTCTTAGCTTTTCTGCATGTGTTTTACATTAAGAACTGATAATTAAACCTTGAGCATTATTTTCTAGCTGGGAATTATTTTTTGTAGAAAACTTTTGTAGTGCTATTGTATACATTCACATTATGACACTGCTAACTGCTTTTATTTGAAAAGTAATATATAAATTATTGTAGCCTGTGGTAGACTGTAGTATAATGTGGTTGTAAGTGTGAGGGTTTAGCTCAGGTAGACAGTTTTCACACAATGGTAGACAGTTTTCACACAAATGTAACTTAAAGGACGATGACTTGAATGCTCTTCCTGTCAGTTCTAGGAGATGCCGATGTGGGGCTTCAGTAGGGGCGTGGCCAGCGAGGAATGCACTCCCAATAGGTGTTTCCTACTCAGAACGCCATAGATTTGTCGGCGCTGTTTCAGGCTGGGGAATGCAACACGGAAGTGCTGTATAGCACTTCTTTACAGGTAAGAAATGTAACTTTTTTCAAAAAGTTGATAATAAATCATATTTCAAAAAGGGGTTAATAAGCCTAAATAATACAATGTATTTTTTTTTTTAATTTGGCCTGACTGTTACTTTAAGATCACATATTTATTCATCTATTTCAAACAATCAACAAAAAAGGCTTAGTGGGTTCAGGTAACAAGAATGCAACACCCAACATATAGCATGTGTCCAGTGTGGATCAGGGATCTTTCTGCATGAACATTTTTGTATGTATGTATAATTGTATTAATAAGGCACCATAAATTTACACAGCGCTGTACAATTCAGCAATACAAATATAATACAGACATGGGAAAAGTGCATTAAACAATACAGTATAATATCACAAGGATACATCACTTTAAGGGGAGTTATTCACTAAATTCTGAATTGTTGCGTATAGGTGCGAATTCGCCTGATAAAGACAGTCGCAATAGGATGCTAATGTTGCAGTCGCGTCTTTATAATGAGAATATTGTCACAGTCGTGACTTTATTATGGGAAAATTGTCGCAATCTTAACTTTAAAAAATTGTTGCCACTTTACAATGGGGAAATTGTAGCAGATTTGCTATGGGAATCCGCTGTTTGTGAATTCGACAGTTGAATTCGCACCTTAGTGAATAACCCCCTAAGTTTTGGTTGTGGGTTGACACAGGAGGTTGAAAGTCTCTGCCCCACAGAGCTTACAATCTAAGTGAGAGCTTACAATCTAAGTGGGTGAAAAAAATTGTTGCTTCTCTAACTAACCCCCAAAATGCACCAGTGTTTGTAAACAGAACATATACCATAAACCCTCTACACTGAGAAATAACTTACACAGAGTTGCTCTATGCATTGAGAAAGAGTCTCCTCCCTCTCAGTGGCTCAGCCTTCGCATTCATATCCATACAGACAGGGTTGCACCCAGCAATTAAATCTGATTATGCCTGAAATAGATGCAGAAAAAATGCTGGTAATTCCAGGGTATAAACCTATACATAATATCTGCTATATGTTTGTGTTACTGTCAATTGAGGCAAGTGAATTTGTTTTTCTGCTGTCGTTTTTATCTGAAATATACTGTATAAATAAATTGGTGTGATTTATCTACACTGCATGGTAACTTGTCTATCTCTGAGTAACATAAAAGAGAACAACCTTAAACAAGACCTTTAATTGTTGCGTGATATACTTTAAAAAAAAGGCTGCTTATTCTCTCACAAAAGACATTTTTTAAAGATTAAGTATTGAAGAAAAATAAATAGAATGAAACATTGATTTACACTGAAGTAATGAAGAATTCCTTGGATGTATTTTATTTTGTAAGACTTAATTAAAAATGATGCGCTATTTCTGCCCTTAGATAATCCACATGATTTCATGCAACACCTATGGATTGAAGGACACATACATGAGAAATAATCACCTGCAAGGTAAGTGAATTACTAGTGGTCTAAGCAAAAATAACGACCCATTTTGTTTTATAAATGAATGAAAATCACAATTCGAATTAACAAATAGTAATATCAATGAGAAGCTCCCCTCCAATATATATCTACAAGGTATACGATATATACAGTATATATATAATAGCAGTGCCACATAGAACCTGCATTCATTTCATATTCCAAAAAATCAAGTCCTCCAGTTTGTTCTTAAAATGATTACAGAGAATACAAATAACCAAATATGATTTCATTAAATGGCCTCTGGATCTATATGTAGAAAATACAGTTTGCCTTTATAGTGATGGCTAGATTTAATAAATGAAATAGTATAGCATAGACCTCTCATACCGTGCTGAGATATAATTACTTTCTTCTGCTTCATGCAACTGGTAAAGTGCCAAATTCAATTCTTATTCTTATTAAATGCCTACGTTGTTGTTCCCCCCTCTGGGAAACTGAAAGGTTAAAAAATACACGAGAAAACGAAAAGATTGTTACATTTTACATTATGTTTAGTGTCAGAATTCTTATTATGGATCAGCAATTTTCTTTCTAGAGTTCTTTCATTTAATATGATCTGATGTTAGTGGAAATGTCTGGGTTTTAGATATTACTTGGAAAGGTGCATAACTGTACATGCAAAAGTTCAGTATTAATTCTCAGGATATATTTTAGTTTTTAAACTGTCAGTAGATGTGCCACGTTAACTTTTTAAATGCCTGGGCATGTTCTTGCCAGTTAGCTTATTACAATTTACTGTCTTTAAAGTCAAGGAGGGGGAACTGTGGCGATTGCTGCATTCCAGGAAGTGGCTCTAGTGGTGGTTTATTTGCACAGGTTCATCCTGTTCTCCAGTCATTGGTCACTTTCTACTGTGGTTTTCAAAGCTGGTTAATTCTATTTACATTGCTGTACTCACTCATGTCCACAACTTTTCCAAAAAATAGGGAAACTTCCACGGCTTAAAAAGAAGGCTAATTCCAACTAAAAAAAGGTTATATGTATTCGCTCAAGACAACAGTTTTCATATATATATATAATCTGTTTCCTTAAAATTAAAGATACCTATGTCTTTTTTTCTTGTTTTGTTGACCATTTTCACTATTACAAATAGCTGTTACAATACTTTTATTTGAAATATTTCCTACCATGTCATTGGTGGCTTTCTCCAGTAACTTTAGGCTTCCCATGGGGGAGCATAATCCACAAATGTTGTCAGGCAGTGGGAAAAGAACTAAAATGATTAAGAATTCTCTGAAAGTACGAATTACGTTTTTAACTCCCTATACGCTCCTTCTAGTTAAATGGCCTCTAAAAAACTTTATGCAGGCTGACAAATGTCATCTCAAAAACAACCACACTGAGACATTTCCTATTTATTTTTTGTCTTCCATAATAGCAACATTTAAGTGTAATTTTGATTGCAGCACTGCCATTTGGTTGAACAATAGTTCTGAAAGATACTGCAATCATCAAGTGCTTTTGCACTTACGCAACAGGTATATTACAGAATATTTGCGGCAAGAGTTTTACCTCTTTTATACCTTCCATCCAATATTTTAAGTGGACTTTACAGTTCTACTATAAAAGATCTCAACGGCAAACCACCAATTTCTTCTAAACCAATGTAGTGGGTTGGGGTGTAGTAAATTGAATGCAGACAACACCAAAACAATTATGCCTTTCCCTAAACCAGTGGTCGGAAATCTCCGCATTTGGCTCTTTGACCGCAGTTGTGCGGCTCCGAGTTAGTTACTTCCTACTTGAATTCTATTGCCACTGACATTATGGTGTCTCAGGAAAGTCAAAATTCATAGTTATTGAATTACCATGGGCAGTTACAATGGTGATATTGAGCATGATAAAGAGACTAAATCCATTGTAGGGATTTACTCACTTTGCTGCGGTAGTCCTGTTTAATAATGAACTGCAAGCAGGGTCTTTTCCGAAGTTTTTGTCTTTTATTTACAGAAAAAGGTAACAGAAATTTCAGCCGAACTTGGCAAAACAAAAAAAACAGAAAAACAAATAACATCCGCTTTTCAGAGTTTTTCCACAAACACGTAACTTTTCCCTTTTCACAAATCTCACACCTTGAGTCTCAGTGGTCTTTCCTGTTTGACCACACCTCAGCACACTCCAGTCACACACTGAGAGAGAGAGATTCCTTCTCTCTAGCTAAGCTTGTATTCTTAACTACTGCCCACAGGTGTACTACATCTAGGAAAAACCTGAGATGGAATGTAGGAGTGACCTTCCCACCCAAAGCTCTGGACCCAAACTCCAGTCTGAAAAACTTGACTGACAGTTAACCCTGTCAGTAACATATATTTTCAGAGTTTATGCCACTGCTGACCGGAGTCTCCATGGCATATACACTCCATCTAGCACTTTTCCAAAAGACTTGCTTACACAATATAAAAATAAAGTCAATATTTCTGCCCTTTCTTTAACAATTGCTTGTGCTGGGTTAACTACACCTTTCAGAATAAAAAAAAAAAAGGTGGATGACAGTTTAATGGTTCTGATTGGTTATTTAGCATTATCCAGTCTGTCAGTCAATTCCTTAACACTAAACAGGAAGTGGCTGAGAGAGGGAAGCAGCATCAGTAACAAATTGGTGCTAAATTGTGAAGGGTGGAAATAAATAAATAATTTATATGACAGAAAACATTTATTTAACTTTTATTTAACAGTGCCAAACAGACAGAAAATAACTGTTGGTGCCTAAACTGTTCCTTTAAGGGAAATCAGTTATGTCCATCTACATACCCCCATTCACCTGATATTGGTTGCATTGGGGGTTATAATAATGGGGACAGGGTTAGCTTTCCTAAAGGTTTACACCCAATTATTTTTCTCAGGGTGGTTTATGTGAAGGCTTCAACCCCATGTTTTTTTTGCTCATGAATAGGTGCAAGGATGGGGGTTTTATCTGTTAATTCCTTACCTTGTATTAATGTTTTATAATCCCATAAAGAGTAATTATTTTCCACTTCCTGGTAATAAATACCAGTCAGTCGCATTGCAGCACTGATAACATTAATTCAGTCTTGCAATGCCTCTTCCTTCCTCCAGTAGTTCTGGTGAGGTACAATAGGAAAGCTGCCCACAGGATTAGTTCTTTAAAGAATTTTTATAAGTACATTTTTCTATTTCTCTGTAACTTCAGTATTGCTTTATTTTAAACAAAGAACAAACATTGCAAAAAATATGTACATAATCACACAGAATAAAGATGAAACCCATTAAAAATAAAATGACACATTTCCTAATAATGACAAGTCATTAGTAAAGTACCGCAGATTTATCAAGCAGAAGGAAATTTAACACAATGATATTGCAAACTAATGCCAGAATAATTATAGTCTTGTGCAAAGTTAGAAAGAACAGAAGAATAACAATATAATCTCTCCTAGGGGTTATATATCTCTGTGGGATCCGAGGAGAAATTGTTTTTGGTTTATTAGGATTGCATTTCCTGGCAGATGGCTAAACAGCTTACTATAACACAAATATTTACAGCAAAGGTACTCTATACTGGGAAAGGTCTGAATCAATTTTCTCTGCACCTGCCTCCAATCAATTCATCGGTTACAGATTATGTGTGGGCATGTTGGCCACGTTGTGTGGATTACAGAAATGTTATGGTGCAGTGCAAATTTTACAGTCTTATATGAAGCTACTGCTCTGGGATTTGAGATGCAAAATTTCCATTGCTACACATGAAATGAGAACAGGAATAGACTGCTATCTCTACTAGGCATTGTAATTGGTGCTATTGTTTAGCAGCGGGTTGCTAAGTAGCAGACAAAATACTACATAAACTTTCCTTAAAATGCAGTGTTGGAGAAGCCTGCTTTTGAGTCTTAACAGACTTCTGGTTTCATCAGATGCATTCTGTGTGACAGTTACACACTTTGTCAACTTTGCATGTTCTTTTAACTATTGCAGTTGATCAACAATGTGCACAGAAGCCTAACCATGGGGCCTGTACATCAGACACAAGAGGGTAGCCACAAAACAGCTGGTTCAAAAGAGTCTTATATCACTTATGGGCTAACAATACTTTAATAAATATGGATTTCTGTTCAATAATTTTGGACATTATTTGGGAATGTCTCAAAGGAACTGGGTAGTGTTGAAACGGAGACAACCCAAGGCAAACTAGTCTAGGAGATAGATTGGGTTAATCACTTTACCTCAAAAAATGGAACACTATTTACACCATATATATATATATATTTACACAACAGTTTAGACAACTGATAAGCAATTCCACTTCATTTGTTCTCCTGATTTTGACCCACTTTGGTGTGTATTTCACCTTTGATTTCTTCTTACATGTGCCTCATAGGCGTCATAGTATTCTGGTTGTTGATGGCTCCTCATAACTTAACTCTCCTGGAGCTGCTTATTCTTGTTGTCACTAGCTGCTTTTCTATCTCACAGCTTTTGGAATGAGGTCTATTTTCTTAATAAGGAACACAGTGCTAATTTGCTAGCTCTGCTTCCTTCATTTAGATTTCCACAGAATAGTAGTTTTAACCTGCACCCCTACTTTAGTCTTTCTTGGAGCTTGTTCTTCACCCATTGTCTATTGAAGTTAAACTGTGCTTTGTTTTATGCCTTACTTTGCCGCTGAAATCCGCCTCTAATAATTTAAACCTTGCAAGGAGTCCATCACAGGGAACAAACAGGAGGGATGCAGGGATATGCTTCCATAGAGGGTAATCTTTTGGTGGACCTAACATTTTACTTGCTGTCTGGGGGAGGATGATGGATATTCCGTGGATCTAACCCTTATTGAATCCTTGTTGAGAGATCTTGTCTCTATCCTGACCTAATCTGGTATGCATGTAATGTACCCTCTAATAAAATCAGCTTTAAGCTAGGGAATGTTTAGAGGTAGTTGAGACTTAAGGGGGTAATTCAGCAAAGTGCGAACTTACCTCCCGATCCTTCGATTCACCTCACCAACACTGTTATGCGCTCGCTTCTGTTCTGCACGCGGACATCAGTGAATGCTTTAAAGGTATTCCAGTCACCTCGTGACCACTCGAGTTGCCTCGCCGAGACTGGAATACCTTTAAAGCGTTCTCTGATGTCTGCATGTAGGAGAGAAGCGAGCGCATAACAGTGTTGGTGAGGTGAATCGAAGGATCGGGAGGTAAGTTTGCATTTTGTTGAATCACCCCCTTATTTGCTCTGTAAGATGTCTACTGGGGAGGTGCTTTGTCTTCTACCTAGGCCTCAAAGTACAGGCCCGCACCTAGATATTTCCAGTGGTGCAGGATAAAAAGGAACCTTATACTCTCTGAGCTTGGACAAACTGGTATAGTCACATGAGATTTCATATATATAGTTGAATAAGCTCCCCTTGGGAATTCATAAAGCATAACAAAAGATGTACACAAAAGCTTAATGATATTAAAAAGCAAGTGCTTTGTAAACTAGCAAATGAAAATGAGCCATTATCCTCTGTTTTTGTTTTTTTAATGAAAAAAGTAAAGGATTGATGATTTTGGCCTTTTTACAAAGAAATGTGCAATGAAGCACAAGAGACAATACATATCAGTGTTGTACCCTTTAAAGTGTCATTATAGCCCTGGAACAACTGTTATGAAAAAGGAGGTGAATCATTCAGCAAGTCATTTTATTTTTGATAAATATAACAAATAACTGGTGATTTCAAATCCAATGTTGCATCCATGAGTGATTACTTGTTTTTCTCTTATAACTTAATTTCTTTCAAATTTGGCTTGCCTTGATGCAAAGTCTATTTAAGCACATCATTTCAGACTTAAATATTTACTGTGTGTCAGAAAATATGTTATTCAATTTAATTACTCAACAGTAGATCATTTTCTGTTGCAGAAAATAAACTCATTACTATTTTGCTCAACATTCCAGTGTTAAGCAGACTTTCTGAATCATTTAGTCCTCCCGGGTTTTTTTCTATTGCAGATAGTACTATTCACAAATATATACTGTATATGACAACTCATAAAGTTGTAGAATTGAAATTACAAGGTTGTCTGCAAATGTCTGGCAATTATTCAGCTTTGTGTTCTGATGAAAGCAGAAATATTACCACAAAACATTATGAAAGCCAAGAATTGTTTTTAGTTTTTTTTTAAACAATGCAAAATCCTACTAAATGACAATTAGCCCTTTCATGAATTATCCCCTCATTTCAACATATTATAACAGTCATGGACATAGGAAGCACTTCGGACCACTTTAAGTGCGGGTGCACAGGAAATTTGCCTAATTATGAAGCATCTGAGTCTTTCACAGTAGTGAATTTAACAAGACATATTGTGTTACATTCACTAGATTTACTTCTCTATGGGAATTCTCTGGCTAGTGAATAAGGAATAGAGAGTCTGGGGGTTATTCTCTTAAGTCTAAATTTGACTGTTGAATTCTCAAACAGCGGGTTCCCATAGCAAATCCGCGACTGCGACAATTTTCCCATTGTAAAGTCACGACTGCGACAATTTTCAAACAACAATTTTTCATGGTAAAGTTGCAACTGCGACAATATTCTCATTATAAATACGCAACTGCAACACTCGCAGTCTATTGCGGCTGTCTTTAGCTGGCGATTCACACCTTTATGCAACAATTCGGACTTTAGAGAATAACCCTCTCAGAGTGTAGCAGCCCAAAGTGGTAAGAATTCACTTCCACAGTCGAATTCTCACTTTGAATTTCACCGACTCATCTCACTGATGAATAAGCCTCAAATTTGTCTCGAATTCACTACGCTGCAGAGTTTGCTGAATACATGAATACCAGGACATGGGAAATAGATGTGAGTTCACACCTTTATGCAACTATTCGGAGTTTCAATAATAAGCCCCTAAATGTGACATTGGGGCTTGAAACTTGCAATGGTTTCAGCAAGAAAATCCACTGCTTAGTGAATAATAATTAGCGAGGTTTTGTCATTTTTAACCAAGCACAATTTTCACTTTGATGAATGTGCTCTTTAAGTGGAAAGCACCTGTAAAATTTCTGTCTCAGAGTTGTGTATACTTGACCTACAACCAAACCCACAGCTAGGTTAGATTGCTAGCTATTAGATCCTTTATGATAGGTAGGCTCCCTACTGCTAATCATCATCTTTAACCAATCAATCATGCACATTAAAAAATATACTGTATATATATATCTAAAGGTGCAACTAAAATATTTACAATAGCTAAAAAAATTACAAATATTCTACCAGTTTTCTGGGGTTTGGAGATTTTTCATTTTTGACTCAAATTTTGTTTTTTTTTTGCTCTACCTGTTTTTTTTTTTTTATAACTCTCTTTGATGAAGGAGAATCAATTTTCTTATATTATGATGGAGTATTTCATAAATATTTTAGAATTCTTTCATTTAGCACATATTTCTCTCTTGGCACATAACCTTGAAAAAGAAAATGCAATATGTGTAATTTATATTCATTAACTATGGAATATACTATTAATGTTATACTGTTTAATACAAATATAACATGCATATAAGATATTACTAAGTAAAACAAATTTCTTTGTGTTGTTGTAAATTGCGTTGTCCTCTATTAAAGGGACAATAACACAATGTAGATGCCTAATATACAGTTATATAGAAGGTATGCCTATTTTGTAATTATACATGATTTCTTCAAGGTATAATTTTTGAGTTTCTTTTATAAGGCTTAATATAATTTTCCCAAGTGTGTATTGGGAAAAAATGCGCCAATCATGTCAGAGATGTGCTGAAACAAAACACCTCAGTTTGAGTAAGCTAGCTGGTACACCCTTGCAAATGGACACATAACACCCTCATTTATTTTTATCAATCCTTTGTAAATCAGGGAAATGGAAAAATACAAAAAAAGAAAAAATGACAGTGAAATGGGGTAAAATCCATTGAATAGGTTTTAGCAAATATGCCCCAGCTCTTTTTTAGAGGATTCTTAAAGTGCACCTGTCACCTCAAAACTAATACTAATTTAGGTTGTACTAATGAAATAAACATTTTTGTAAATATATGTGTATTTTATAAAAATGTACCTTTATACAGCGTTTCTCTCTGTCATCTTCCCTGTCAGCCTGACTTTTCTTTCCTGACTCAGGTGGGTGGGCCTAACTGATGATTGACATTATAGATTCTCCAATCAGATCACCTAAATCACAATCTAGCAGGGATCTGATTGGAGGAGCTATAATGTCAATAATCATTTAGCTCCGCCCAACCCAACTCGGGAAAGAAGAGGCAGATGACAGAGAGAAACGCTGTATAAAGGTATATTTTTAAAAATACATATATATTTACAAAAACATTTATTTCATTAGTACAACCTAAATTAGTATTAGAGTTTTGAGGTGACAGGTGCACTATAAGTCTATTTTGCCTTGAATTTATGATAACTCATTCTTTAGTTTAAGAACTTATTAAAGACGTAATTCTGATTGCCTTGTTCATATCCACAGCCCTCTCAATTGGGTTCACTTGGTTCAGGTTCATTTTCACATGGATTATATAAGATTTATAAATCATATGAATGAACCTGATGGACTCATTTGAACCTTAGATTATTTAAGGAGCATATTTACTAAAGCCAAATTTATTTTTGATTTGAAATCAAATAGAAAAATGTGTTTTTTTTTTTTTACCTATATCAATCTCTTCTCCTATTTACTAAACCGCTTTCTAGGTTCCAAGCACTGGTTATCATTGTATACTGATTTCTCCTATTTTGAGCAATGTCATTCAAACATCAAATAAACAATATCGCTCAAGGGATATTTGCTAAACTCGTCTTGCTTACTACACTCAAACTTATTGCTCAAAATGATTTGCCTCCCTAGACCTGGTGAAAGCCAATCAAATCTCTACTAAACTGCAGCGCTAACATCAAAAAGCACTCTCTAACACATCAACAGCTGCAAACTGTTACTAAATTAACACAACTACACAAAAAAAACAACAAAGTATCCCAAAATAGACACTTACTTCAGCAATGTATAAACAATCACTAATAACAATATAAATCCCGAAACTACCTTTAAATACATTAAAATTATTAATCAGCATGTAAGAAGTTAAATGATTTAAAACACAATTAATACCATAGCACTACTGTAATACTAGCGTTATGGAAATAATTAGTTTAAACTAAATAAACTTCATCTAGTAAGGGTCACTAGGACCCCCACACCTCCCTTCAATATCAGCTCTCACTTAGCGCTAAGCTGGAGCCGCTTCCCTCCCCTTGCCCCTCTGTGTTGCTTTGGGGTAGGGGCAGTGCCGGCTCTGCCATTAGGCAGAGTAGGCAAATGCTAGGGGCACCTCCTGCCC
>WMED01006091.1:6189-18823 GCA_019650415.1 Pipa parva | reverse complement strand
AAAATGAAGCCTCACAAAGTTATGAGTCTCAGAATACATCAAATCAAAAAACGGATAGTTATTCACAAAATGCTAAAATCACTTAAAATATAAATGGAAGGCATACATACACGCAACTCTACGCGTTTCGCTGTGATCGCTTCATCACCTGATGAAGCGATCACAGCAAAACACGTAGAGTTGCGTGTATGTACGCAAAAAATAAGCATGTGTGTAAGCAATGAATAACACCATGAAGAAGCGCTATATGCGTGAAAAGCATAGGTGCTACCTTTGATTTTATTTTTTGTTTTAATGGATGTTCAATAAACTTAATTGAGTTTACTCAATCGGAGTGCCGGAGACTTTCTGCCTACTTAAACAAAATCAGTACCCAAAACATTTGTAAAAAACAAAACAAAAACAAAATACAAAGAAAGCAATGGATCCACAAACATCTCCACTGCTTTTACAAATCATCATACTGTATCAGTAGACGGCTGCAGGCACTAATGTATAGATAATGAACGATAAATCAATAGGAAAAAAGTCAGCTATGAGGGCCTTTAAAATCCAGAGGCTTATCCTAAAAAAAACGGTTTAAAATAGGGTTTGTTTTTGTTATCATTTTAAATCAAAAATAAATAAAAGAAATGTTATGTAGTTGCAGAAGGGCATCTATAAGCATAGTGAGATGGTTATTACACAAGGTTTGAAGCTAAAACACTTTTTTATTATTTTAATAACCTGTATTCATTGAGCAAAAGTATTCAGATTCAGTAAACAATGATTCTCCTTGGCTCACAACCTAGTATTCCAGTTTTTTAGAGTTATGTAACAATATGATATCATGCTCCGACAATAGATTGTGCTTTGAGAAGTTTGTACAGTGGAGTGCACAAACATGATCCGTGATTCTGCGACTGAAAAGAAAAAAAAAGCATTTTGCGCGAAGATCAGAATTCTGGTGCCATCAAGAGGATTTCCCCTTAACTGCAGCCAAGGAAACAAACCCATGTAGAAAATTAGCCAGGAGTGAGAAAGGAATACGAAACTTTATTTGTATTTACTTACAATTTATTCTGCCATCATTTTATTGTTAAAAGGGGCACTTACAAAAATTCAAATCTTAGTTTGTGCCAATGGTGTAACCACAGGGGATGCAGTTAATTCCATTGGTCATAGAGAAATGGCCAATGCAGAATTCCACATACGGGAAGTAAATGATATGGTCAGATAGAGGGTGGGAAACTAGAGAGGATTAGAAATATTTTCCACGTTTCAGTAGCCCGAAAAGAAGACTGATATCTCTGCATATTTTACACCTGGGCTTATATACATGTAGTTATCCCCCCAAGTTTGTGACTGAAATCAATATTCTCTATAAAGTTTCAACCACTAATAGAAAAGTTATCGGAATGTACTTACCTCTTGACAAGTGGCAGTCACTTCTTTTTTTTTTTTTGACAGAAATATGAGAATTGTATATTTTCTGTTATTCACAGGATTGATAGAAACAGGCAATGAATTCAAAATCACAAGCAGGACTAGACATTCTCTGTATCAGTCAGTAAAGTCTTGAGGGGTTATTCTCTAAAGTCTGAATTCAACTGTCGAATTCTCAAACAGCGGATTCCCAGAGCAAATCCGCGACTGCGACAATTTTAAAGTTGGGGTTGCAACAATATTTTCATAGTAAAGTTTTGACTGTGACAATATTATAAAGACGCGACTGCGACAGTAGCAGTCTATTGTGACTTTATCTGGCGAATTCACACCCGTACACAACAGTTCAGAGTTTAGAGAATAAACCCCTTGATGTTTTGATTGCAATAAAAGAAAATGAAATGACTCTTGTCCAATTCTGCTGGCATTCAGCAAGCAGTTCATTTTATTTACAGTTACAAATAAGTTGTAGTTTTATAGGGGGATCTACCATTCTAAAAACAGTTATACCGATGCAAATATACTATATGCAGTATTAGCATGTTGTGCTTGTTTTGGTTATTTTTTGCCTTCTATAACCTCCTGCATTATCTGGATGCTCACTTATGCCATCTTTTTAGATATTAAAGTGCACCTGTCACCTCAAAACACTAATATTAATTTAGGTTGTACTAATGAAATAAACGTTTTGTAGATGTATATATGTATGTATTAAAACAAAAATGTACCTTTAAACAGAGTTTCTCTCTGTCATCTTCCCTGTCAGCCTGACTTTTCTTTCCTGGGTTGGGTGGCCGGGGCTAAATGATGATTGACATTATAGCTCCTCCAATCAGCTCCCTGCTAGATTGTGACTTAAGGGATCTGATTGGAGGAGCTTTAATGTCAATCATTTAGCCCAAAACTTGGGAAAGAAAAGTGTCCATATGTGTCCATGTCATAAAGATATCAACAATGAGTCAGTAGTAGACATGTGGCTTATGCTGTGATGTTGCCAGAAATCTCTCTTCCATAACTGCCATAAATAAGTTTTCATACTATGGTGCCAGTTTGCTTCTCATTGTGGTTCCCATGAGTTGGAGTGTTTTTCCTCATGGTTTTTTGCCTTCCTCTGGATCAACATTGCAGGATAAAAGGCTGAATTGGATGGACTTATGGCTTATTTCGAACTTATAAAATATGTCACAATGTGTTGGACAGGAAAGCTGGGGTAAAAAATATTTTTCCTCTCATTTCTGTCTTCAGTTCCTATGATTTTCTTGTTTCCTATGAATTGTTCCTATTTTCTTGTTTCCATTTTGGTCCCCAGACTCCTGTCTGCTTTAAACTTTCCTCAGAAAAATGTTTTGTTGGGGCATTTTAAAACTCCAGAAGGGCCCTAAAAGACCTGGGCCTACAAGGAGATACTACTATGACCGAAAGGAAAAGTTTAAAACCAAGTGTAATCTTTAATGTGTCTATTAAAAAGCTCCAATGGCAACCCTGGAATGTACTTCACAGTTTGGATGCCTACTGTCCCAATTCCTTAAATAATGCTTTTCCTGTATCCCAAAAAAGCTGATCAGTCCATCTTCTAACAGTCTCACCTACTTCCTCTTCAGCTGATCAGTCTAAAAGTCATGACACTGACTTGATCGACAGGCCTGAGAATTCTGAAAAGATCAGAAAGAAACAGGTGGGCAGCAACTCTTTAGCGTTTATAACATGCAGGATTCTATTTGGTTATTCAGAATTCTTAAGTTTTTCATTCAATTCCTTGGCTTAAAATAAACTATGATAGGAAGAAGAGGCTTCTAAAAGAAAATGTTTTTAAATTGAAAAGTTATGTAAATAAGCAAATAAAATATATTGCCAAAGAATTTATTCAACAGTGTCATACAAGTGACAGACAAATTGCTATTGGAGGCTGGACTATTCCTTTAAACTACACTTATGAGGCCCTTACAATAACCATATGCTAATATAATTTCCAGACCCACATCAGCTGAACAGGGTTTCCAAGGGGATGGAAAAAAGTTAATGATAACATCAGATACAATGTTTCAAATTATTTTTATGGATTTAAAAAAAAAAGGGTACATGCAGGCATTAGGCATTCAGTTAAGCCAATAACTAGATATATAGGGAATATAGTGAATGAAACATCATAATACATTGATTTACAGGAAAATACTTTAAATAACACCCACTGAAAGATAATGAAAATCAGTCTAGATTTACAATGGTTATCTATATATACCAACATTCAGCACTGAAGATGAAACAATAATATACGCAAGCTGGGTTTTTGATACAAGTATAATTTACAGTGTAGTCTTAAACCATTATACTGTAATAACCATTCATATAAAGAGTGTGTAAAAACAAATCAGACAATGGTAAAGTATTTATTCTAATTACAGTTACATAGTCTACAACTGTATAGTTCTGAAGACATAGAAAGACATTAGAAATGTGTAATCTAAGAATTATACATTAAGTTTGCAAGCTTTGCTGTCATTTAATGTGGAAAGCATAACCATTATTAGTTTAATTGACAAACTAATCTAAATTAACTGAGTTGGATAAGCCTAGCTAGAATTAATTGAGAAAGTGGTGGATGAGTAAACTTTAATTTCCTCAGACTGGATGTGAGAAGCCCTACAAAAAGACTTAAAGTGTAAGTAAAGTTATTGACCAAACTATACATATACAGTATATTATATTTATAATGTAGAAACATAAACTTAAACATTGAAAATTAGAAATGATTTTTTGTGTTTTTGAGTTCTCACCTCTTAATCAAGCAGCCCTGCTCCTTCAGCAAATTTTATGTACAGACACTTCCTGTATAGTGCCCAGAAGTCACCTCCCCTTAATAAGGTCACACAATGACTCATTCTGCTAGTGCATGTTTAGCAATCTGATACTTTCCTTTCACTGCTACAATCCCTACAGCATTGAATTCCGACCAGACAGTGTCGGTTTTTAAGACAGAGAATGTGAGAGGGGTGGGGGTGTGGCCTCATACTCTACAGGAAGGAGGAATATTTTACAGAGGGATAACAGGTCCTGCAGAGTGAAAATGTGAGTGAGGATTTCATTAATCTTTTTCTACTTTACAATACTTTAATGGGGCAACCTTTATAAATAGGGTTTACTTACACTTTAACCTTTACTCATAGACAACTAATATTATAAGTATAAGAAATATACAACTCTGCTTAAAATATTGTCAATATTATGCAACAGTGGCAGTACAGTGTAGCACCATGATAGCCATAGATGTAAGCAGAGACAAGTAGAATATAGGAGTATTTGCATTTATGCATTTGCCATCTATTCAGTTAGCCAATAAAAGGTATCACCTATACTCGATTTGTCTCTATTATGTAACTGAAATATCTTCCTGACAAGAAATTTTGGTTAAGAAAGTTAAGTTTTAATTGTAGCAAAAAGTTAGCCAGATGCCCATTTATAGCATAAAAATATTATTATTATTATGGTATAAATGAAAATATAGGTAGAACCTGCAGATGAGAGACTAAGCCATTGTCACCAGAGAGTAGAGCAAGGTTGTACTAATTATACTATTATTATACTGTACTATTATATTAACATATAAAACTTTGTTTAGCTAAACCTTCTAAGTGTATAACTTGACAAAATTGCTGGCAATATATATATATATATAAATTAGAGAATTTCACAGTTCAGTGAATTTTAGACAACTTTAAGATGTTGCCATTTTTTCCAGGTATTACAATTCTCCTTTCTTTTCAGTGGATGGTGGCTCATCTCAAAATGTTATTAGCAGCCATGTAACTTTATTGGATCATGCAAAAGGTATAAGAGGTAATAATCTATCTATATCCTCCTGGTATTTACTGTTTACATTCTTTTAAGATTTGTTAATAAGTTTAAGGTACCTGAGAGTTTGTTGTTTAATGTCAGTTATACATACAGTGGTTTGATCTCTTCGATCAGTAATAACAGATCATTGCATAGCTGGGGGAGGCAGACTCAAGACAGATATTCAGGTTTGGAAATGAACATTATTGTCTGAGGATTAATTCACCTCTCTTCTATCCTTCAAGTCAATGCAAGTCAATGAAACTGTTTATTGTCATGTTGTTAGTTACATTTTGGCTTCACATGTAGGATCATATGGAGATTATTATACTAGATTTGTTGCTCTTCAAACAATCTACTTCAGCAGAAATCAGCAATGATGACTGAGTGGGCTTCCCATCCACAGTGAAGGTTGCAGAAGGATAGAAGGTTGTGATTAAGATCATATAGGGGAATACATCAACAGGGCAATCATCATAGAGGTCTAGTAACACATAGCAACCAATCAGCAGTCAGCATTCTCTGGTATAAGGAAGCAAGAATAATAAAAGACAACTTATCAGTTACTATAAAAGAATAGACCTCTGTAAAGTTCGCCCCTGTTGATGAATTCCCTATTATTGTTGTTCCTGTGCCTTTGGCATCTTCTTTATACGATCTTTCAAGACAGCAGCTCCATTATTATGTTTAAAATTATTTTTTGAAGAATTTGCAGGAGACTGGAGTAATTGAAAAGAGGATTTGGAAATGTGCGGACATCAGCGAATGCCTTAAAGGGATTCCAGTCTCGGCGAGACTCGCGAGGCTCAACTTGAGTCACCTAGCGTGACTTCTATCCCTTTAAAGCGGTCGCTGATGTCCGTGCGCAGCACATCAGCGAGCGCATAACAGTGTGTGCGAACAGAGGCGAAGGATCGGAGGGTAAGTTCGGACTATGCTGAATTACCCCCACTGTGTGGAAAAGGTTATCACTTAGAAGATTAGGTTTCAAATATAGTGAATAAGGTGACAAAATTATTTGGGGGAAGCTGCACAACATTCATTATTTAAAAGGCTGCTAAATAAATTAATCTGTAAGTTACAAATGGAAAATGTACACATCAGAACATTATAAAAAGTAGGGAAGAAAAATTCAAACTAAACATTGCTTCAATCAAAGGGACAGGGTTAGCGTTTAATAATGAAAAGAAATGTATGCAAAATTGTAAACAAGCAGTCGAGTTACTGTAGGGTAAGCAAGCAAAGGAAATCTAATATCGTTTACAAGCATAAATTGTAACTGCAATAAAATGAAGGAACTCGCGAAGGCAAAACTAATAAAATAATAAGAATAGAGAGAAAGCTGGTGTTCTGATTTAGCATTTTCTGTTCTCTACAATGAGGGATCCATTAACAGAATATTTATTGATATCCTTATATTTTTTGTCTTAAAGGGCAACTACTGTTTATAAGAAAGGCTTACTTTCACTTGAAGCTTATGAGCACTATTTAAATTGGCAAGAAACAACCCTGCATACACTTTTAAGGCTAGCTTAATGAGAAACAACATGGGACTAAAGGGGGTAATTCAGGAAAGAGTGAAGTTACCTTGCGATGCTTCTCATCAGTTCACCGAGACGGGTATATGCTCCCTTGTTTCCTGCACGTGGAGATCAGCGAACGCTTTAAATGTACTTCGGCGAGGTGACTTGAGTGGTCGCAATGTGAGCCGAAGTACCTTTAAAGCGTTCGCTGATCTCCGCTTGCAGGAGACCAGGGAGCGCGTACCCGTCTCAGCGAACTGATGAGAAGCATCACAAGGTAACTTCGCTCTTTCCTGAATTACCCCCTTTATAAGAGCGCTTTTGATCTTTCTGAGTTTATCGCACAAGATCTCACGTTGTTCCCATGAGATTACCACACAAGTTTTTCCTATCTCGATTTTTCGATAGAAAGGTCATACTACTAATGTAAAGTATGGATATCTTTCTATCGAAAAATCAAAATTGGAAAAAAACTTGAGCGATAATCTCGTGGGAACAACGCAAGATCTTCCACGATAAACTTGGAAAGACTGCTCTCTTTAATTAATTTTGCCCTAAGTCAGGGGCTTAGCTCACTAACTGAGCATGCTTCCCCCTCCTGAAATTAATTAAAATTCACTTTTACTTTCACTTTCCTCAGAAAACAATGCAAGTCAACTCTAAAAGACTGAAAATCTGGAGAAAAGCTGCCTCAATATCAATATTTATAAAGCACCTTAAGACTTTTTTTTTAATCATCAAAATATCATCTCCAGGTTGGGAAAAAAACCATTGTTCCCTATGGAGATGGTCCTGCAACTTATCCTATGTACAGTTTTCCCATTTAAAAGATCAGCAATATCGTTATCAAGTGAAACTGGAATGTGACTCCATTGAAAACAGTGTTAAGTGTGGCTTTTTCAATGCGTCAATATTTATCAATGTTGATTTTTTTCGATAACAGTAAATTTATTCACCCCTCTAATTGGATGAATTGAAAAGTTCAGCGAACAAAAGTCCATGGTGATAATGTGGCAAATCAGATCAAACAGGTTGAAATAATGTTTAGAAATATCCCTAGGTGTTCTTTCACTTTAAAATGAAAATTACACAGAAGTACTTTTTTCTTTTAAACAGAAATACATATTTGTATTTGTATTACATAAATATGGAACGTTATTGTTAAATTATACTTCTCCAGATGAAACGGACACTGTGCCATGCATTTTTCAAGTGTATTTTTTTGTTTCCTAGTGTATAAAAATTAAGAATGTATAGAAGCTAAATGGGGATATTTATCAATGTCTTTTCAACCTACTTACTGATATTCGATTTTAGTCACCACTTTTTCATTGCGCTTTTGGCTACTATTTTAGTCGCAACTTTTAATGATTTTGACCAATTCCTGAAATTTTGACTTAAAGTTTTGTGACCGAAAAAGATTGATATAGAAAATTACCACATTTTACATTGATTTCAATGGAGTGTCTTTTAAATTGCATCTATTTTCGATATCGGCAGCTTATTTAGTCGCAAAATGTTATGGGACTTAGAAAAATTTGGGCAGCCATTTCCCATAGAGAATAATGGATTTTCGCCATCCTCCACCTCTCGAATATTTTTTGCCAACAACATTTGTCTCAAGGTGCTTAATAAATAATGATATTCTGGTGACTTCATTTGATGTGACTTTTCAATGCTACTTTTCGTTGGTGACTTTTTTTCAATGCAACTTGTTCAATGGCAACTTTTTTTTTTTTTCGACTAATAAATATCCCCCTATAGAGTCCACAAGAGTTTCAAGTAGGTACAAAAATTGCTGGAGTAATAGAAAAAGATAAAGATCGATGGACTGAAAAATAGAAGAGATAGAAAACAAGGAGAAAGAGCTCTTTGCTTGCCATAGTGACTAATACATTCAAAGATTATTTGATTTGTAGGCAAAATATTTCCTTTTTTAAATTTGTCAGAGATCCAAAATAGGAATTTTCTATAATTGATGAGTAGAGAAAAATGAGTAAAACAAACTAATTCCCAATTTTTAAAAAAAAAAACTTTTCTAAGGGAAATTGCCAAGCCATTTTGGTGAAGCTTATGTAACTGATTGTTTTTCATCATTCAAGTGAATAACTGAGGAACATCATTTCCAAATCTTATAATTTGGCAGCTCTTGCGAGTTCTAAGTGATCTTAAAAATTAACAAATTGCATCAAAAGTGCTTTGGTTCCGAAGCATTTAGCCAAATGGCTGTGCATTGCTAAAAACTGAAAGAGCTGTTTAGGGCATTACTGAAAACCCTGCTTTTTACGGAAACTTGTTTTACTATAAAACTTTCTTTTGACTTTTTATGTCTAAAGGATTTGTAAAACTGTTTCAATGTTTTTTTTTTTGTTAATGAATATTATAGTTTACCAAGATTATTTAGATAACTGAATTACAGTATTAGGGAATAGTGAATCTCCATTGGGACTAAACTGGGATAGTTGTGGAGCTAATTTTTACATAGGAAATGACAGGTACTGGTCTGGTGTAACGTGCTTCTACCCATAGTAGTGATATTGTAGGGTTTAATTTTGGGCTTAGCTCATTTCATGGATAAAGGGTCCTTGCTTGCTGGTTAGAAGTGTAATCTGGATACCAGGAGTTATTTAAAGAGGAACTAAGTATCTTTACCTACAATGTCACTGGAAGCTGACATCCTGGTCAGCCTTCTCTCCTTAGACACTGGCTCAGCACATACTTATGAAATTTAATAAAATCAGAAAAGCCTGATTTCGCTTTTCATGAGTTTATTAACGCGAGATCCTGGAAGTTTCTTGTGGTAAATATCACAAGATTTTTTTTTTTTGATCAATATTTACCGACAGAAACTTTCAATCGAGTTTTTCGATCTTGATTTTTTGATAAGAAGGTAGCCATACTACTAATGTAAAGTATGGCTACATCTCCATAGCAAAATTCGATTGAAAAACTTTGGTCGGTAAATATTGATTGAAAATATCGAGCAATTTTTACTGCGTGAACAGCCAATATGTTCTCAGTATAGTTAACTCGGAAAAGCGAAATTGGGCTTTTACGAGTTTAATAAATTTCACCCTAATTTGGTGTGCTATTCTTAGCGACTGTAAAAACAGGCAATTAGAAAGGTTAAGACTGTCAAAAATAATTACCAAACATTTAAGTCTGTTAAAGACTTTGTTTAAGTGTTTGGTTCCACTCTAATGTACACTGGAATGTAGAACTGGGATATGAATTGGGCATCTGAAGTTTAATATTTCCTTTGTAACCTAGTGGTGCTCTATAAATAAAAATACACAAACAAATAAGGATGAACATTTTTCTTAATAATTAATTTTCAACAAATTTTCTACTCAAAGGATCATAACAAGTTTGATCATCTCCATAATGGTGCCTGCCTTGTATATTTTATTTAAAGTGTAAGTAAAGTTATTGACCAAACTAATATACATAGATATTATATTTATAATGTATAAAGATAAACTTAAACATTTAAAAGTAAAAACGATTTTGTTTCTTTTTTAGTTCTCATCTCTTAATCAAGCTGCATTAATCCTAGATCCTCTCTCTGTAACTTTCTCTTCCTGGTTAGTGCCCAGATGCCCCTCCCCCTAATGAGGTCATACTGACTTCTGCTGTTACATGTTTAGAGTAACCTGATCCTTTCTGCTTTGATACTTTGTACATTTAGTATTCAACTGAGAGTTGAAAAAAGTTGGTTGGTAATACAAAGAAGGGGAGGGGTGGGGGCGTGGCCTTCTCCACTATAGCAAGGAGGAATATTTTACAGAGGGATAACAAGTACTGCAGAGTAAAAAGGTGAGAGAGTGAGAGAGGATTTTACAAATGGTTTTTTAACTTTACAATACTTTAATGGGGCAATTACCATTTGTAAAATTTGTAAATTTATGTTTGTAAAATTTGTAAAACTTATATGCATACACCATTATAATCCATAATTGTAATTGCATGTCACAGCTGAAAAAGCACACAAAGTTATAATTGATCAAATTTAATATAAACATTTTTAGCCCTAGGTGAAGGAGTACATCAATTGACCAATAATGACTAATTAATAAGAGAATTTGCATACATGTAATATAACTTGGCAATTCCATATTAATTTACAGAGCTCCATGGGTAATTCCAGATCGAATTTAGATCTCTAGTGGGCTTATATCAGTTGTGTCATGCAAATAGAGGTCAATCGATACAGAGAAGAACGGCATGCGATTCCTATAGAGCAAGCTTAGAGGGAGTTAGAGCGAGAAGCCATCCCCAGTGTGTTTGGAATGCATGTGCGTTCCTCATACAGACAGTGACTCGTAACAAGCGTCACACCCGGAATGGAAGAGACAGCCTAACTTGTTTGGAATGCATATGCGTTACACAAACAGGAAGTGACGCGTACATGCGTCACATCCGGAATCGCGGCCGAATGAGGAAGCTTATGAGCACTATTTAAATTGGCAAGAAACAACCCTGAATACAACTCCTGAGGAAGGAAAAATTATTCAGAAATGCGTTGAGTTGGGGAGGACTATATACAAAGCTGTCCGGACTTACTTTATAGTGACCATAAAAATCGGATGTACCCCCTGAGACACGTGTACATTGAGAGACGAATACAGCCATTTTAATGCGATTATCTCACAGTCGCTTGTGTGTATGCATTTTTAACCTTTTATTGTTATTAATAAAAAAGTTAATGCACTATGGGACACATTCCGTTTTTCTGGAGTGCCAGATGCTGATACTGTCTTGAGAGGAAGATGCGTAAAGTACAATAGAAGGTTTCCACGAGTTTGAAACTACAGGCCTTTAATTGTTTTATATCTGGTGAGCGCATAGATATCACTATTTGTCGGCACGTGGTGTGTGTGCATTGTTCTATCACTCTCAACACTGTGTACACTGTTTATTTTATTGGGACATTTGGTTTCCCCCTTGAAAGTTTGATTACACCACAGATAAAGCACTATCAGTGCATTTTTTCTGTTGCGCTTCTCCACAGTGGTTTTTTGTTTGACTTGTTGTTTGGGAAGAAAAGCGAATTCCCTTGGAGACAGCTGCACAAGAATAGTACGGAAAGGATTTTTCACATTCAACATAGAGCGCTGCGGGACAATTTGTTTGTTAGCCTTAAAAGTGACCAGAAGTGTTGTCCACTGAACCACTGAAGGCTGCACATTTTTGCCTCTTTTCCCTGAGGGCAGTAGTGTGCAATCAAACTGTTACATTTCTACAAAAATACAGTAACATTTCTAATACATATATAGTAAATAATATTTTTTCTAACTGTTAAAAGATACATTTGGATTATGTAAAGCACGGGTATTTATTATAATAATTGGCTCATGGTTCTCTCAAAAGAATATGGTTTAATACAGTTTTGGCTTATAAATAAAGAAACATAATTATTTGCATTGCAGTTCATGGGAAGTGAATACACTCAGTAAATGAACTGTTGGATCATTAATCAAAGTAGTCAATAATTGATTTGTTGCATGTAACCTTTGTCCAGAATCCTCTAGCAAAATGGAGCTTTACTATATCAGTTGCTAAAAATGGTAAAAATAGCTAGATTCAGTTAGCTCAGTCATGCAGATCGAACATCTCCCTTAGTACCTTAAGAAAGATCTTCTGGTAGCAATCTAAATTTCTTCACAGAGGATCTAAAAGGCCTCCAACTGTTTAAAGCCAGTGGGATGTTTTATCTTAGAACTATAATTTATGAACTAGTAATTATTCTGTCAAGAGCACAGGGAGAAGTCAAAAGTAAATAGAAAAGTAATGCATTTTATTGTAATGATTTCCATTAGTTTAATTGATCTGGAAAAAAAAATGTATATATATAT
>WMED01006090.1:0-15495 GCA_019650415.1 Pipa parva | reverse complement strand
GGGGGAGGGGAGATACAGGGTAGCAATTGGGGAAATATAGGGTATAAAATAGAGAAATATTAGGGGATTTACAGACAATTCATAAAATTGAGGCCAAATTTTCATATCACCTACAACTTGATATTTTTTAAGAAATTGTGGCGATGCATATTAAAATGTCAGTAAAAAGAAAATTGTGTGTTGTTTTTTTTTTTTTAATGGACCTGGGAATATTTATGGTAGTGGATATGTTTTGTAAAGGAATGAGTAGATGTAGAATAGGAGAGGGGCTGCAGAATTGGGGTAGGGTTAGGGAGATATTGGGTAGAATCACGGAATATTTGGGTTCATGGAGATGCAAGGTGGGGGTATTGGGGAATTGTGGGGTAGCAAGTGGGGAAAAATAGGCAGGAGCTGTGAATATTTAGGGGATTATTGGCTAAAGTCTGAATAGTTGCATAAAGGTGTTAATTTACCAGCTAAAGACAGTGGCAATAGACTGCTACTGTCGCGGCTTTATAATGAGAATGACTGTTATTAGCTAAGAGTAAAATAAAACAATAAAACCAGTGTGTGAGAATAACAGTGATGCCAATCCAAATTGGAATTTTTATTTATATGGTATTACTGGTCCTTTAATATTCTTCAGCCCCCCCATCAGGCATTTTTCTCTTTTGTTACTCGTTTGAGAGTAGGAGGCAAAGCAGCAAAAATAGCAGTCTTCTTCATCACAAGATGAAATTAAAAGACATGGAGACAAATCATAATTAAAATGTGATTATTTAATTTAGATAACTAAACAAGGGGTTTTAAACAATGTGTCCATTGCAGGAGAAATGGACTGTATAAGACTGAAATTTTCCCTTTAAATTTATCCAGGTGTTACTATGCCTGAATCATAAATTATTGAAAAAAATCCACTTCATTATGAAAGAGAACAAATTCTGAATCATTTGCGCTTGTTGTTCCTGAAGTTCCATGCATACAAATCTTCTCCCTTTACGGTGATAGTAATTGGTGTAATTGCTTGGTTACCAGCGTCAGCCCAAAGGCTTATAAAAAAGGTAGAAATGCACATGGGAATTCTCCAGGCTGCACATCTACCATCTTACATCGAATTGTTAAATTAAACCATTAAACTGACTGATTAAAAGTGTCTTATTTAAAATCGGGACTATTATGTTGCCCTACAATCATGTTTATTTGGCTTGATTATATTTTCCACTTTGTGTTTTCACTTGAGCGCTCTTCGGCAATTACTTATATCTGAGTTTATTCATTATTGCCTCTAGTTGGAAAAATGAAATAGACATTTTCATTTACACACACCATGTATGATGACATGGAACAGGAAGATAGCTTTTCTGATGACTCCACCAGCAGTGATTCTGAGCTGGTAAGTAATAACATACCTCTTGTATTGTTTTTCTCCTTATTACTCAGTTGTTCAAGATAATTTCAAGGATATGCTGAATACAGTGTTTTCAAAAGTGGCTAAAGCAAACAGTTTTTCTTTGTAGATTGTACACTATTGCAAAACATTGGGCAAACAAAATTCTGTCCTTGCTGATCATTACACTTGCTTACCAAAAATATGCATTTTTTTACATATGTCTTCAACCTGCAGCAATACATAAGATGTATATTTACAGTTCCATTACCATTTTGCTGTTATTATTAAAGGACAAAACAGCCAAATTGTCCTCATTGACGTTAAATGATTTTATATTGTTGGTATAGTTGTGCTGACATTGGCTCTTCTAATATCATAATCAGAAGTTATGGAAATAACCATGATGATAACATCAGTGCACATCAGTGCAGCAATACGTTAATAATTTGCAGCAATATTCTACATCAGTAGCTACTTTTTGCGACATTAAGTCAAGAAATCACTCAATTTTGCTTAACTAGGGTGTTATTACAAACAATTGTAAATGTGCACAAGCACAGAGCAATGGGCAAACTATTGAAAATTAATTTAGGCCAGACTCTATATGCGTCTATAAATGCTGGGCATCCAGGGAAACCCATAATATCTACAGTACTTGCTTGCTTCATTAATAATACAAGGCATTCTTGTGAGGTACAGGGAGTGGCACACTGTTCCACTGCTCCTAATGCAGACAGAGTAAAGGAGAGGTAATAGACGTACTCAGGGGAGTGCTCTCATGGGTCCAGGGATAGTCTGATGCCAGGAAGTCAGAAGTCAGTCATGAAGTCAGAAGCTCTTGGAAAATGTCCCCTTTGCCCCTCCCAGCCCTCCAAAGAAAAGATGTGGACACTGCACCATAGATCATGGGTGAGTTAAGGCCAAGTAGTCAACTTTTCTTGTAGAAAAAGGAAGAAGAGCACACAATGTTTCAGGGAAAATTCCTCTAGTATGGAAGTTCTGCATGCTCTAGTCCTATTATTACAGTTCCTATGTCTCATTTACTATTTACTTTAATGGATCATAAGCTTTGAGCCGAGGTAAACAAAACTGTGCCTAATAATTTCCTGAACTGCCAATCAAACATAAGTATATGTAAAGATCCAATGCATCTAGCAAAATAAACACCCGTGGACCCAATCATGACTGTTCTAACACAACCCTGCAATGAAGTGTGAAACTGAGCATTTATCTTCATCGCAGATGACTTGTTTGTTGGTGCTGTACAATAAACAGTGGATCAAGTAACAAATTATCATACCTTGGTTCAGGTTAGCATACAGTGTAATGAATATCTTATTGCGTCTAACTGTGGATTAAGCATTATATAGACCGGCATAATCCCTGGTGCTAAGCAACTGTAAAATTAAATACAGCACTTAGAAACAATTAAATAAACTTATTAACTGTTTTTATTGTTTAATTAACAGTGCCTGACATTTCCTTGCAGTCAGATTGGCAAAGTCATATTTATTCAGCAGAGCATTCAGTTATGTTATGAATCTGCATGACACCCCAATAGTCCTAACTCCTAACCTTGGTGTAGGTGTACCAAAGACAGACCTGATCACAAGGTTATTTTGAGAACACCAAAAAACTGAAACATGGTCCTTCCTACCATCTGCAGAGGTGGGTAGAGAATTCAAAAATGTTACTCAAATAAAAGTATTGTTACTTGAACCAAATATTACTCAAGAAAAAGTAGAGAGTATGCATCCAAAAATGTACTTGAGTAAAAGTAAAAAAGTACTTTGATTATAACCTACTCAAGTAGTGAGTAAGGGCAGAGTACCATCTCATGTCAATAAATTACACCATGGAAAATTGAATTACTGGAAACAATGACTTTTAATGAGAATGAAAATAATTTGTTATAAATGAAAACCATAAATGCAATATTAGCCAAAATAAAACAGTAATGAACGACATTTCTTTTATATTGTTTCCAAAAAAAAACACCAAGGCAATTGTACTCAAAATAATTCAGCAAATAAACAACTAGTCTGTTTGCAAAACTTTTCTACCAGCAAATTTTGGAAACTTATTTTCTTACATAGTAAAGTCACGACTGCGACTCCATAGTAAAGTCGTGACTGCGACAATACTCTCATTATAAAAAGTAGCACACAGAGTAACGGAGTAAATTTAGTGTTTTTCTCACCACAGATTTACTCAAATAAAAGTCTTTTCACATTAAACTACTCCCACAAGTACAATTTTTCCAAAAAGCTACTTGAGTTAATTTAACTGAGTAAATGTAACTCATTCCCACCCACCTCTGACCATCTGTAAGCATTGTTTCTTGTCCAGTGCTCCCCCACAGATGTTGTCCCAGATACTATACAGTGGCCTACCAGATCATCCCCAGAAACTGTGCGGTGTCCTCCCAAAATTATACAACCAGATGTTGTTCAGTGGCCCCATACTGTTCCAAGATGGCTTATAATGTTCTCCAGATGCTGTGAACTGACCCCTCAAGATGTGTGCTTTGGGACCCCAAAACTTCCCCAAATTCTATGCAGTGACCCTGAGTCTTCTCCCAGATTATGTGTAAACCCCCCTAAGTTTACCCAAATAGCTCTTCAATGGCCATTGCCCTCCCAACCCCAAGATTCTGTGAAATGCTCTCACCCTCAACAGCAGTGATCTCTATTGCTATTTGGCGCACTCTTAAAGTCCTAGTAGCTCTGCTCCCTTCCAGTGCTGAATTGAGAATAATGATTGTGTTGCAAAGAGAAAAATGGAACACTACTGCAGTAGAAGCAAATTTCATTTTTTAGTTCTTCTCAATGAGTTGAAGCCCTGTCCTAAGTATCTTATAGTCTGTCATTTCATTGGTTGCTAGATTATCTTTCTCTAGTAACTAGGGAATGGTTTAAATGTCAGGGTGAAAAGATGTAAAGTAGAAAAAAATACTAGTTAATGTAACCGTCACAAGATGAAGAAAATATTGATTGCAAATTATTTTAGATTAAGATTATGTAGTAACATACCAAAAAGCAGGCAGTGAGGGAGGAAAACTGTTTGAGGAATAAAAATAGGATGGGAAATATTCCTTAAAGGGTAAAAAAAAAGACTAGAGATGGGGGTAAGAATGAACCTGAAATGAATTAATCAAGGAGAGAAGAGAGAAAGGGATTTTGGGGGATGAGTAAGTATTACACAGACATATTGCCAGTTAATTCTAAAAAATGTTGTTATAGTCTTCTGTGTTCCTGGTTGCTTAATAAGTGTAAAGCTGAGTCTGTACCAATATATATGATATATTTTTTTTAAATCTCCATTTTTTACCAGTTAGTCCAGCCTTGTTGTCCCTGCAGGGTCTGTTTGGTCACATTTGATTGGACTCTGCATTGTCTCTAAACAGCTGCAGATGCACTAAACATTCTAATCAGCACAGCTGTTAATGAACAGAGGGGATACAGTAATACCTCATTAAAACTGGTAACCAGGTGAGATGAGATGCATTGCATATTTTTATTAATAAGTTATTCACCTTGGTATCAGTGTAGAGCCAAGCATTGGCAGTCTATGTTTCACTTTAGGATTATTCCCCCCTCCCTCCACTGACCTATGCTGCAGGTCATTGCATATTGCATGTGTGAGCTACTCTGATCACCTCTGAAAAGGTGTGAGAAAAAGGCGAGAGAATAAAAATGTGTGCGTGGGAGGTTGAGGGTGAGAGAATAAAAAGGAGAAGTTATAAAGAAAGTGTGGGAGACGAGGCTGGCATTTTAATAGTAAGAAAATAAATTAAAAATAAAACTAATTTAATGATAAGGTAGATTTCTGTATAGTAAATTAAAGGGACATTAAATGTTTAGGGTTAGCAGATAAGCTAAACGATGAGGGGCAGTTATAATACATACATTTATCACTAATTTGATTGCAATCAATAACGTATGTAAAATGTGTTGCTGAATTTTTCACTGATCAGTTAACTACAGATTATGCTGCTAGTTAAATTATATTACAGCTGGCATGTCAGCCTTGAAATTAGCATAATAGCACATTACTGCACTTTGCTTTTTAGCTTTGTTTTCACTCTGTTTATAAAGAATATCCAAGAGAAGGAGATCCCAGCCAGCGCTTCTATAGCCCCTCCCACTGCTAAGCTTCAGGCCATAGGACTAGGTCTTTACTGGGCTTGTGCAGTCACCCTGTCCCCCTATTTTGAGTTGGCAAAGTGGCTTACACATTAACAGTAAAGTCCAGCGCCCAGTGAATTCACAACCATTGAAGCGTAGCGACCTCAAGTGATGCAAATTCTCTTCGACAGTCAAATTTGCACTTTGATAAATTGGCCCCATTACAATTAGACTTGCAGTGGGAATGGAGGCCAAATACAGTGAACAGGTAAACAGCAGAGATTCTAAATTCAACAATGATATGCAGGCCAATAGATAACTTTATAAACAGCATACAACTTTAGTTCCCCTTTAAATCATGTAAATTTGTTTGGCATATTTTTAGAACCAACTGGATGCCAGTGAAATGTTGTTTGGCTCTTCAACCATTAAATGGGTAACATTTCATGCTCGGTTGCCCATAAATATAAGAGCCACACCTTTTGTCATTGCTGCCTCTAACACAACAGTTGCACAGTAAAAAAAAAACATGGCCATTTCTTTCTATAGAGTCAGCCTTGAAGAGAGGATTAGCATCTTGGGAAATGTATCTGGGAGGGTATAGTGTCCTACAGACACACACACTCACCTCTTCCTTTCATAAATTTATAATGAGGTCAATAAAGCTGGAATGTTTTACAGCGATGTTGTTATTCTGCTTTATTTGTACTTTTCTTAAGAACAAAATGCGATATGTGAGTCATAGCAGTGACATCTGCGTGTGCAAATACTGTAAATACAAAAACATGATATCTACATATATAATAATAGCAATATATTCATATTATATTAGTATTCTATAAGGTAGGCCTGTTCTTCATATGGCAGTGTAAGGTAAGGGATCACATGTCAAGCCAGTGTTACATGACTATGCAGACTGATGCTAATAGGAGTCTAGAATGTATCATTTCAGTTTGATCCCCCGCAAGTGTGTGGGTTTAACAGATTAACAGTTTTATACATGGGAATAACTGGTCAACTTTGAGCTGAGATGTCATAAGAATCCCTTAATTAATCCCATTAATGTTCCCTAACCATAACTGATATACTGAAAGTACAGTGTTTGCCAGTCTAAACAGCTATATAATGAAGCAGTAAATCAGTCCATTTGCGCTGTATCGCTATCTTATAGAACTGTTGGTGCTAGTATCTCACAGCTGCCATATTGGATCCTCATTAATATGCTAATGAACCCTTATACATCATCATAGGGGGTTATTCACTAAAGTCCGAATTGTTGCATATAGGTGCGAATTCGCCAGATAAAGACAGTCGCAACAGGCTGCTACTGTCGCAGTTGCGTCTTTATAATGAGAATATTGTCGCAGTCGCAACTTTATTATGGGAAAATTGTCGCAATCTTAACTTTTAAAAATTGTCACGACTTTACAATGGCAAAATTGTCACGGATTTGCTATGGAAATCCGCTGTTTGCAAATTCAACAGTCGAACTTGCACCTTAGTGAATAACCCTCATAGTGTTTGACTAGTTGGGAAATGTCACATAGTTCATTAAACTGTGAATATTAATGAGGCATACACTCATTGTTGGTTTTCACACATGCTCTGTAGAAGCCAGTGCCTGGGACACAAGCTTTCTCTGCAGGGGGTGGAGCTGAATTGCTACAAAGGCTGCCATGTACTTGTGTAATAATGAATGTAGAAGCAGAGATAATCAAGTAGGTGGTTTGGAAGGGAAAAACTGCCTATATATTTTCTGTCAGAGAATTAGAAAAACCTACCATTATAATGAGTTGTATTTTTTGGCAAAGCAGTATAGTATTTAGATTTTTCCCATATATGACATGTAAAAGCTGTAATATTTGTCAAATTGATTTTGTAATAATTTGTAACACTGTAAACTGTATTTATGCAGGAAGAAGAGGCATGTGGCTCATTTGAATCTGGGGATCTGCATGGGCAGCATTCAGGTAACAGTGTTGGAATTTTTAAAAATACTGTTTTTTACCTTTTCAACAATGTAATAATAAAACAAACCAATTAAAAAAATAGAAATTCATCTAAATGAAAGATTTTATTGGGGACAATGACAAAAGCAATGACATTTATATCAGACCTGTTTCTAGGAATCAACACACAACCACTGTCTCTGTCACTCAGCACCTACCTGCTACCAATCTCCTGCCTGTCTACTGTCACCTGACCAACCCCTGCAAAAGAGAGTTGGGGGTTGAAGGAGACACAAGGGCAGATAGGAATTTGGGCAGCAGTGTGTCACGAGTAGTGCTTACCTCAGCTCCTGCGCTGCTCGTGTTCCCGGCATCTCTCATGCCGGTAAGCGTTGGGGCTGCATGTACCCCAGCGCTTCCGGGTTCTCGACCAATCACGAGATTCAAAAGGGAGAGTCAAAAGGGAGCGCTGTGATTAGCACAGCGTTTGAGTATTATTGTTACATCTATGTTAGAATTGGATCTGCCTGCCTAACTGTCTGTTGTCACACTTGTTAGGATCTGCCTGGCATTTTATGCAAGTACCTGCCTGCCTGTCTGTCTATCTGCCTGCTTATCTATGCTTTTACAGCCTGTTACATCCCAGAGTGACAGTGTCTTAAAGGGATCATCTTCTAATGTGCCTTGAGCTGTTCCAGGTTGACGCCAAGTGAGTTCCAGCTGCCACCAGTGGGGGGTTACCCTGAGGGCCGCGATCTGGGAGGTGCCTGCCGCAAAGGCCATACCCCCTTGCGGGGGTTAATGGGGAAGACTTGGCCCTCCTTAGACTCCGCGCCTCAGGGCTAATCAGTGTCAACTCCTACTGTGGCACAGAGGATCCACATCTTATTAAAGTCACGTCTTCCTATTCCTCTCACTCCCTGCTTGTTTCACATGTGCACGTACACCTTAGTGCTTCCAGAAGGTGTACCACTTTATCCTATTTCCCTCACGTTTTGTAAGCCTTAAGTGCTTCTAGAGGCATAACGGGTTCTGGGTTCGCTATAGCTCCCCTAGTGGCGACTCAGTTCCCGTATTAACCCCTGTGTGTTCCGTTAAACCCGCGACACAGTGGATAGGTGTGTAACAAATCTGAACACAGCCCTTCCTCCTGTTACTTCTGTGCAGGCTGTTACTTGTGTGCAGCATTTAAATTACTAAGCAGCTTTTGACTCTGAGCTATTTAGGCTGATTTTCTCTAGTCTTTTAGTTTTTCAGAGCTGTCTTGTCGTAAGTTTCTTGAAAAAAGTGAATTTTAATAAGTTTTAGGAGGGAAGAGCATGCTCAGCTGGTGAGCTAAGCCCTTGACTAAAATAGGAGCGGCTAGGATTAACTGAGAATCTTTGCTCCAAGTGCTAGTGTATAGGATTATACATTTTATATTGGAAATTGTCTGCAGTTATTCTTGCAATCTGTTTTTATAGCGAAGCTTGCAGCTGCTTAATCCAGTCAGTAAATGTCACTAGTAATCTAGTGTTCCAATGTTATGTATAGTATCCAAAGGAAGAGAGGATACGCAAGAATTAAGATAGCAACGCAGAATTAAGTCAGTTCCTCTTCCAGTGAGGGAAGAGGTGAGACCCTATTTCTCTAACTAGAGACAGAAGATCTTTCATAGTGCACTCTCGGAAAAGCCGTTTTGGCTTTTCTGAGTTTAATTGTGAGAACAATCTGAAGTTTCTCGTGGTAAGTATCGCGAGATTTGCTTTGATCGATACTTGCCGTGAGAAACTTTTCTATTGAATTTATCCAAGGAAAGGGTAGCCATACTGTATAGCTACCTTTTCATGGATATATTCAATAGAAAAAGTTTATCACGGCAAGTATTAATCGAAGCAAATCTCATGATACTTATCGCGAGAAACTTCAAGGTTTTCTCCCGATTATTTAACTCGGAAAAATGAAAAGGAGCTTTTCCGAGTTTAATAAATTTCACTAGGAGTGATAACAAAGCTAGGCTAAGTAATGACAGATATTACTGTTATAGTTCGCTCTAGGAGTGATAACACAGCTAGGCTAACTAGTGACACACATCACTGTTATAATTCACTCTAAGGGCGAAATTTCGAGTTTAATCGGGAGAATGTTTTGAAGTTTCTCCCGGTAAGTATCGCGAGATTTGCATTGTGCGATACTTACCGTGACAAACTTTTTTTTAATTAAATATATCCTTGGAGAGGTAGCCATACAATATAGCTACCTTTCCATGGATATATTTAATTTAAAAAAGTTTGTCACAGCAAGTATTGCACAAGTCAAATCTCATGATACTTACCGGGAGAAACTTCAAATCATTCTCCTGAATTATTAAACTCGGAAAAGCACAAACGGCTTTTCCGAGTTTAATAAATTTTGCCCTAGGAGTAAGAGCACACTGGGCTAACTAGTGACAGACATTACTGTCATAGCTCACTCTAGGAGCAAGACCGCAGCTAGTCTAAGTAGAGACAGACATCACTTTCATAGTTTACTCTAGGACTGAGAGTGCAGCTAGACTAACTAACAGGGCAGTTTTGAGCTCCATCCAGAATAGAGTGGGTTTAGTACTCCCAGAGGTGTTCATTTTTAATCCATCTCAGTCCAGGGTATAAGTGATAGCCCTAGGGCTAGGCCTCTTTGAAAATTGCTGTGAACAATTCACTCCAAAAGAATACCTGACTATTGACTGCAATAACCAGTGCTCTGTTATGAAAGTTACACTGCCTGAACTGTGTGCAATTTGTAAGTACCTGTATAAAGTTAATTCAGTTACTATAAGTGCTGACCTGTTACAAATAAAATGCCTTATATTATGTTCACAAGAATTCCTGGCACCCAGCATTGTTATTTGCTAATTGCTGTGCCCTTATCTATTAGCAGAGCTCACACTAGATAGAAAATTCCTTTGGTAGTCAAAATAGCATTACACTTGTTTTTTTTTTATTATTATTGACTATTCTGCAAAGTCAGTAAGGCTAAACCTGTTATTTTAACACTCGTTTTACTTAATACTAGGCGACAAATAAATAGAAAGCTCTTTATTTTCAGGCTTTAGTGTGCCATTAAAGTGCATCCTGAGGTCTACCATGTACTTAAATGGAATTTACAGTAGCTACTACAGAGTCATTAAAGAAACAGTGTGTGCAACAGGTCATGTCTCTATTATATGTAAATATAAGCAGAATAATGGTAGGCAGATTGTACATTTAGCAGGCATAATAAAAAGATGGCAAGGTACCAGACTGAAGCTCTTTGTCTTTTGAAAACATGAGCCTCTCCAGTCAATAAAAGCTTCTGGCTTATGTTGCTAAGGATTCATCTGCAATTTGATCAGGTACTTACTGTTTAGGGGACTTCAGTGTACAATACAGGCTTTACAAGCAGAGGCAAAGGACATCATGCTGAATTCTGCAGTAATAATTATTTCCATTAGAAAGCAGCCCAGACTCTTGAAATGCACATACCGTCAGTTCCTGCAGAACAGCTTCTTCTAATTGCTCACTCACTTTGGGTTTAATTTAAAGAACCAGTAACAGCAGGAAAATAAAATTGCTGCTTGGATTGCCAAAGCAGTTATTCCCATGTAGTCTTTGTAAAAATGTCATCGTTGAGGTTCAGTTTGATGTTTTTTATTGGTTTGTTGGTGTTGCTTCTCTCAATCTGCCGGTTGCAGCCATATTGTGCTTTTTGGGATATTTCATTAATATGTATTGTTTAAGACCACTGTTACACTGGCTGTTCTGTAGCAGAACTGGAAAAATAGTTTCCATTGTTTCATGTGGGATAATCCACACAGCTTTTTTTCCTTTGTACCATAGACGATAATGAGCTGAATTAAAAACAACCCAGCAACAAAACAGCCAGTGTGGCCCCTTTTCATTTAGTTACAACTGGATCCGGTGCTCCAGATGGCCCAGCCTCCACCTCTGCAACCCCTGTAGTGCACCGCTGGGAGATGAGGTCCCGATGCTGATCGTGCACCAGCCCAGGAGGGGCTCACCTCCCAAAAGTTCCTCCCCTGGTTCCAATGAACACAAAAGGACTTGTCAGGTGGTTGCTTAATTAACAGATACACAATGGCTGCAGCCATAATAACCTCAAAATAATACAATTTAGGAATTAAAAAAAAAAATCTAAGTTATTATTTCTACCAGAGCTGTGTAGGAGTAATTACCATGGTAATCCAAATGGGATTTTTTTCTGGTGGGTCTGGTTGTCTAAGTAATGCTTGAAGGAGAATTTGGATTGTTATTCGGTGCTTTTCATTCCTTTGTACTCTTTTATTAGGGTATATCTGTGCCCTTCCATTAAGCTCCACCATCCCTCTGGGTTCCTACTGATCGATAGAAAGCGGTCAAGTCTTAATTTAAGTCACCTGACCCAATTGTACCAATTCCTAGTACTGTGGCTCTTCTATGTAGTTCAAAGAATTGGTTTACATATAATAGAGACAGGGTAGCAGCTGCCAACAGGTGTAAAGTTAGTCCTGGGAACTTGCCGAATTTCACCTTGAGACTTTGGGTTTACAGTGCTAACACCAGCTCTCCAGGGAAACACTCAAGTTCAACAGCCAATATCATAACAAACACCATTGACTCCTGAACCATTTTTCCTCACTTCATGAGCAGAGTGAGCCCCACCCCATGAGTGGCTAAGTAGGAGCTACTGGGCATGGGATGCCTAAAAGTTTCCAGGTATGCCCACAGCAGAAGGTTGCCCCACATAAAGCTGCCCCCCAAATCTTCAAAACCTCTTTAAGTAAATTATTTATGAACTGCAGTGGCATAAGAATAGGGGTCACAGAGGCCCCTTAGCAATCCATAAGCTCCTGCCTTGCGGAGGAGGAATGGGGCCGGGTGCTGATCCTGCACTAGGTCTGTGGGAAGGAGGATCATGTACAGATCCTGCTCTGATGTCAGAAGTTCCGCCGCTGATGACACACATGCAGAATAGATATGAGTCTGTTTTTAGACTAGCTCGGCTTACATACACTGTGAAAATGTACTGGCTTCTTGCCATCCCGGCCTGTTAGAGTAATTTACTTTGCTTGTGTCAAGCCAATTGGCTATAACTTTAACTTCTGTGCACGGCAGGAGGGTATGATAAATGTACCACAGATCCCTCTAGCAGGCATCGCCTAATAGTTGACTTGTTTTCTTCCTAATGATTTGAATGTAGCTGCTATCAGAGAAGAAAGGCTCCGCATAGCTCTTTTGGATCAGATTAAAAGCAATGATCCCTCTCAAGCTTTCCATTTTCTGATATTGATTTTGTGTGTGAGACTGCGTATAGAATAAGAGACATGGGGCTCAGCAAAGTCATACCGCTCCATATGGAAGTTCTAAAGTACTGTTTTTTTAATTCCTTTGCCATCAGCTAAACATGCAACGGCCCCTAAAGAAAAGGTTTACAGGCCTACCTAATATAGTAACCCTAAACCAAATGTTTAACATGGACAAAGGCATGTCCCATTCTGACAAACACCTTCCATTCCTCCATTTCCATATTAGATCCTTAAATCCTTAAAGGAGCACTATAGTTCTAAACCATTGTTAACTAATTGTGAAGACTAACAGTAGTCTTACAATACTGCTGCATGATCAGCTACATTTACACAATCCTAGGCCCAGGTTCATTCCTAAAAACTCACCAATGCAAGCCCTCTGTAAATGACATAGACCGTCACAAAGACCAAATAAACACTCACTGAAAAGCATATGCAGATCTAAAAAAATTCCTCTGCACATGTGCTTCAATGGGTGTTTTGCCAAAATACCCCATACTCACTAATGTTAATTGAACTTGTTGTGAAGCCACACTCTGGCAAGTTTATTATTTAAAAAAAAATGAAAGATATGCTGTGTTTTCATCAGCCTAATAGTTTAAACTTCATTTGATTGGTAAGGTCTGCACTGCTTTTAGCCAAAATATGCCCCTTTTCATTTCCATATTTTAAATCCCTTTTATTGCTAATTAAAACACTTTAGTAAAGATATTCCTCGAAAGGAAAAATCTACATGAATGTATAGCTACCTAGTATTTAATTATCTCCATAAATTCTTGAAACATGAAATTTTTGGAGTGTGGATTTTAGAACAAATGTGTTGAATATTTCTCTGCTAAATGCATTCAATTACAATTTTTGTTTCTCATAACTGTTGCACTTTTAATAGGCCCCCACCCCTCAACACTCGCGTATACATTAATTTGAAGCCTACATTGGGTGCGTTAGCGCGTTTGAGATTGATGGATGTACTTCTCTTATTTATTGTTTATAGCAGGGTGATTAATGGTCTTTTCTGGTTTCTAATGTAGCGCTCATTTGCTTTGCCGTTAAAGGAGAGGGTGATTTATTCTCTTCGTCGTAGGTGTTGCATTTCAATAACTTGACAGTGATAACATTATACCCACACGGACTATCAATTAGGTACAAATAAAAGCAAGCCGAGTTCTGTTGCAGAAATGACTAAGCAGACATAATATTTAAAAGGAACAGTATTGGCAGACCTCCATGTTTTAAGAGATATCACACTTCAAGCTTTGATACCAATGTGAATTAAAACTCAACACAGTCTCATTCATTCAGTCCTGATTGTTAAACCTAAACCCATTATAAGTGTGTAATTCCTTTAGACATATGTATTGGGTTTCTGCTTTATAACATTTTAAAGCCATTATTGTTAGATTTGTTAAGTTTGTCCAACACTTGGGTTTTCCTCCTGTGTCTCCTGAAAATGTTAAAGGGAAATGGAAAAAGCATCTAAAATGGATCAGAGGACTTGGGAGGCTCAGAGAGCAGGAGGCTTAAAGGGGAACTATAATCAGATTACATCTTTACACATGCAGTACTATACCTTAGTGAGAAGTGTTTCTCCCCAGTAGTTGTTTCATGTGACGTAGAATGATTGAGTTTGCAGCATTGATAAACTCCCGCACCAGGAAATGTATATGTGATGTGTACTGGCCAGTTTTCCATGAAAAGGTACCCTACTTACTACTTAGCACATGAGCACAAGTTATTTTTCCCATTGTAATCTCCTGTAAACAAGCTTAATTTGTGTGATCAAAAGGTCACCACACTGCTTAAGCAATAGCAGTCTGGCAGCTTTTTCTCCTCATGTTGCCTGACTTGCAGAACAGAAAGTAGAGGGGGAGAGGGAGGGAGGAAAATGTCAGCTCTCAGGAAAACTAATTAAGGAAAGCAAACTGCAAGTATTATTTCTTCCCTAAACTTTTTTTTAACTATTTGTATCAGCAATTGGCTTAGTAAAAAGTTTTCTTTGTATTTGTGCAGTTATATCAGCACTATAATGCCCCTTTAAGACCACCCTCTCTGCTCTCTGATGCTATATTAATGTATAAGCTGTGCTGATAGGCTCACATGTGCTGAATGGGACAAACTCAGCATTTTCAGCATGGAGGGGGTGGTCCTAAATATGGAAACACTGTTCTCTTTGTTTTAATATTGAAACTAAAAGTTCAACCATCTGTAAGGTAAGCCCCAGCTCTGCTGAAAGTGTTAATCTAGCAAGTCACCTGCTGACTGGCATTTAGCATGCCAGCCGGCTTGAGACTTTAGATCCTCTTTAAATTGCATCATGTGCAATCAGTGCATTTGTCATGACTTTAGTCAGATAACACTGCAGGGGGAAAAAACATAGGTGCTTATTTATCAAAGTCCAAACAGTGATGTAAAGGTTTGAACTCGCGTTCATTCACCACCCTTCTTAATGTAATTCATTATATTCTGCAATGTGGTGATTTTGTAACCAATTTGTGACTTCTGACTGTGCTCTTTCCTTCTCTAAACACATCTCTATCACTGCTAAAACCCGTCGATTTTCCATTCGCAATATTGCCAAAATCTGCCTGTTCTTCTCACTCTCCACTGCTAACACCTTCATGCATACTCTCATCCTATCCTGCTTGGACTACTACAATGTTCTTCCATCTGGCCTTCCAGCTTCCCACCTCCAGTCTATTCTACATTCTGCTGCCAGAATTCTTTCACTCTCTCCCCAGAGGAGAC
>WMED01006089.1:0-18827 GCA_019650415.1 Pipa parva | reverse complement strand
GGACTCACCATGTAAAATAGGAAAAACTGCTTGTTAATTTGCATATATTTCCAACCAAAGAAATGCATCAAAGTGTTTACTTTGGAATTCATTTAAAAAATGTTGTATATAGCTCTAATTTAAAATTTGCCTTTTTTTTCTTTTTTTTTTAAATTATTATTTTTGTTCATGCTTACATTTTTGTTTATGCTTACATTTACATGTTCTTCTGGTTGCTGGGGTAAAGGACGTTAGCAGCCAGCTGCTAAGGTTAAGTACAATAAGGAAGAGTAATAGCTTAGGGTCTGAACAGAAAGGAAAGTAATGAAAACATTTTCGTTAATATTAAAACAGAATTCAGGTTAAATATTTTTCATAAAGTGAACAAAACACAGAAATGGGAATGAAGACTATACACAACTGTCTGTCTACAACATGTTAAAACTTAAACTGAAGGTGAACGCCCACCTACCAGTTTATTCTCATTGACTGAGCTAGCAATTTCAGTAAAATTCAATGTCACATTACTACTTATTCATACTAAAAAATAATGAGTCTGCTTTGTAAGAATCATATACTGTTCATTTGCACCAGCAATCTGCTTTCAGATGCTATGTCTTACAGTTTTCTATGACATCCTTGTTTCTAGTTCAATCTTGTTATTCTGCAACCTCCATCCTGAGTAACTCATGCTGGTACATCCTCTTTTCAGTTGCATGCCAACATTGCCTTTAAAAGAATAAGACATGGAAAATTTATAGGTTTAAATATATCAAATCCTACAAATGTTTTATATATATTTATCTTTAAAGTGGGATTTTGGCATGAATGTTCCATTACTGTGGGTGTGTCTATATCTTGCACCTTAATTAACTTTTAACCTTTCATTATCCAGGGTGCTTCTGTTAACCCTTTTGCACTTTTCCTCTGGTGGCCTCCTTGTTTCGGAGTATCCTGTAGATGTTTCCGCTGCTTGTTTAAACTGCTACTAATCCAGCCTACCTCTAGTGTGCCTTATAGTCTAGCCCTTCACCGTTCCTATTCCAGTCCTTTGGGGATGGGTCTGATTGATTACTCAATTATGCACTGTCAAGTTTGCATTATTGCTGTCCTGTTGTCTCTCTCTCCTCCAGAATCCTTTTGTCTATTTTTGGCATTCAACATGCTTGGTGACTGAGGATCTATGATCTGGCAGCAACTGATTACTGTAGGGTTCCCCTCCCCTAGAAGAAAGGCATGTCTAAGTCTTGTGAGCTCACCACATCCAGATTTCTAGAGATCTGATTGAGTTTTAGTCACTACAAACAACAATAAACTCGAGAACTGAATACACTGTTCAGAGATTATTCACAACTTGATTTCATTATATTCTTATTAGTGAGTATAGATGATAAATATAGTATGTCTGAACATAACAAAACAGTTGCATTTTTTTGTATCACTTTGTATGATGTCAAACTACAAGTTCTTTTGTGACTGGCTAGCAAATGATGCTCTATTGGGTGGAATTTTAATAGAATTCTATATAGAATGATATTCTAAATCAGACTTCAGAGAATAAAACATTTTACCCTTTTCATAAACGAGCAATCTTGTATGATCTTCTCTATCTGGTATGGGTATCCAAGTAAATTTAGTAAGGATAGAATAGAAAATGAATAATTAGTACATTAAATAAATGAATAAATAGTACATTTATTTGTAGTGGAGCAGTATGTATTACATTTTCATCCTCCCTGGTATCATGATATTTATTTAAAGATGTACATATAGTTTGCTCTTTCAAGCTCTGTATATTGTCACCAGTACAACAGAAGCAAATACAAGTACCAGGATGATATGGAAAACCTGGTAGGTGCGCTAAGCTACAGCCAATTATGTTGACTGTACTACAGGGTATGAGCTCCTGCAATAGATGTAGACAGTGGCCTTTAAGTTAAATAATATATCATTTATTAATAGGGCAGAGAAGCAGCACAGGGAATAGGAGGAACGTGAATCTAGTGAAAACAGCAGTAGTTACTCATCAGATATGGGACAAATGTACTAGTCAATCTTGTAAATGTATGTCACATGCTTCCTGTGCTATCATTGGCTACTTGGGTCACTTAGTACATTCTAATACAAAACTAATAATAGCAGCTCTAGGCTTGTGGGTGCAGAAATGTATAATCTGATTCTCTAGATTTCTATGGATTCAATGATCACTGCCACAGGGGGAAAATGCATATTTGAAATATCCATTACAATTATACATTATTATACATTCATGAATTTAATAGTGCATTCAGAAATAAAAAAGAAACCAACCCTGCAACACAGAATAACCATCATTTGTTAAATAGGCATCCTGCAAAATGTAGATTTCTCTAAACATTCACATTTTAGCATTGCCCAAAATCTGGATGTTTCTCACTCCCTCATAAATCAACCTACAAATACAATTACTAGTACTAAAGAATAGAGGCAAGTAACAAGAGATCCTTAGAACAAACCTGTTTCATATATCGTACCTGAAAATGATATACAATTGTGGTAATTCCTATCAAAGAAAGAGCAGTATCTTATTTCCAAAACAATTAAAGGCATTTGCAGGGATCATTGACTATTGCATCAGCGTTAATGTTGGAATAATAACCTGAGCCATTATAATCAAGAAAGATATTATGGTTTTCTCCCATTTGTATTGACTTCTGGAAAGAAAATGCTGTTTAGTTCTATTATATGTTTCTATTGTTGACTGTTGAAATGCCTGTCCTGTTTATAGGGGAAAAAAAAATATTAAAAAAAATCTGCTGCTGCTGAATGCTTTTATTTTAAAACAGCCAAAGACACTTGAAAGGTGCACATAAATTAGACATGCAATATTTAACAGTCTTTCAAATCACCTTGTAACAAATTAAGACAATCATCTAGACTGCGCAAGTGATTCCAATGTCAGATGGAAGGCGGGGCTTGAAAATATCAAAGGCCTTCTTAAACATTAAATTTCAAATTTCATGGCAGACCTTTTCATTTTAAACACACACACACACACACACACACACACACATATATATTTAAAATGAAAAGGTCTGCAGGGATGCCATGAAATTTGAAATGTAAAGGCCTTTGATATTGATATGTGCATATATCTTCTATATATATAAATATTATATATAGAAGATATATGCACATGTCAATTTTACTACAAATAAAATAAGATATTTGATTTTGATAAGTAATACGTATATTATCGTCCCTCTGAAAACAGCATAGCATTCACCGTACCACAATATTTTTTTTTTCTTTGTGTGTATGTGCGCGTGTATTCAGAGATACAGTAATTATAATAATAACAGTCATGCTAACATCATTTGCATATGTTTATCTACATAATATAATGGGTTTCTCTATGTATTGGAGCAGAATAATGAAAAATGAATTGTTTTTACATTAGATTTTCTCAGAAATCGAATGCCTTGCCATCTGCTTTAGTTTCGATAAGGTCTGGGTTATAACCTCACAGCTTGTTCAGTTATGCTACCAGTAATCTTTCACATGAACGCCGTGCCTCATCGCTCCTGCTTTAAGACAAGACATATCTGAGAACTCACAATTGATATATCAGTCACAGCATAAAAAGCTACCGTTCCTATAGGCCAACTGTTTAGCTGAGTGCAACATAAACTCTCCTCCTGCGTCTCATTTCATCACATTGTTCCACATAGCGATGTTTCAATGTGAAATGAACTTTATTCACGCTGTGCTTCTGAGTAGAAAAGAGACAGAAGAACACGTATGATAAATGGTGAGAATTGCGAGAGAAATTTAGTAAAGCTATAAAATTTAGAAGCATTTCCTCTGCTTAAATAATTTAGTATGAAACAGGGGCCTTTTAATTTTTTATAACAAAATACAATTTATTTTTTTTTCAGAAACTTAAAGGTACATGGGACATGTATACATGTAGAGCTTGTAATAATTCTAGCTCACTTTAGACTTGGCGGGAGCCAAATGCTCTGAGTTAAAGGGAAATTAATTTCTGGGTCACCGCTTTTCCTGTCTGTACTGATAAGAGGTGCACAAACACTGGGAAGATCATTTATTTGAATTCATATTGTTAACTTAGTTTACGACGAACGTAATTCAAAGACTGACAAGTATTTTTCAAAAAATGGAAAAAAAAAAAGCACATTAATTAGGGGGAAAAATACAACACCGCCAATAAAATACTAAGAAAAGGCAGTATCACAATGATATACACTAGCTTAATTCTATATTAGCTTTTAGAATTGCAAAATCATTCTTGCATTCAAATTATGCAATAAGAACCCTGGATTAGCAATTTATAGGGAATCCCATTACAATAGCTGCATTTTGATTCTTTAGAAGGACTACACATATTTATTTTATTATGTAGAAATTGCACTTTGGCAGATTCATGAGAAGATTGCTTGTTTATGTTGGAGGTGATTTGCAAATGGTAAATGACTCATTATGCTACTATTATGAATGAGTCTTCAATTCAAATCACAAAACAGTTGACATTAAAACAACAGTATTAATATCTGGTTTGTATCCTCCAGTGATCTGCTATGCTGTCATTGCTGCTGAAGTCTGCATTTCAATAATACAAAAGAAAATACTGATGAAGATTTTGCATTAATATGAACGTCCCTAAAGTATTTATGATTTGATTAATACTTCTACTAAATATTTAGTTATTATTGTAAAGAAATTAAGCAATGCACATGGTGATAATGTATTACCAAAACAACTGAATAGTGTAATAGAGTTCTTATTTCTAGGTAGACACCCATATGGTTGTTTCAAACCTTATCAATGCTGCCAGCTGCAGATTTTCAGAGATATAAGAGGCTCTTAAGCCTTGGGGTAATAATCCTACTCAATGCCAGAGGTTGAACTAAATATTATGTCCCTAGTGACATTAAAGGGGGGGGGGGGGTACAAATAAATATTTTGACTTGGTAAAGGTGGTTAAATATTGGCATTATATACATATTACCTTTTTCAACAATTTATAAAACCATTGTGTTGATTTTTTTTTCCTCTGGAAAAGTATTTGTGTTATTGAGACTGCCAAAAGCCAAGTATTTCCTTTGCAGTAGGTCCAGTCATTTTTGCCACGCTCTGATGCTTTTTTTCACTAAAAAGGACCCAGGGGGCTATCATAACCATTGTAACCCCACTTAAGCAGTGCAGAAACTGCCCCTGTGCCCTCCAGGTTGCAATATGACTTAAGCTTTAGGTATGGGGGGGGGGGGGGCATGAGGGGCAGAGCTGCTGCTCCCAGTTGCCATTGGGGACAATTAGGGAAGTGATAAAGTGATCACAAAGAATTTTTTGACAAGTCAGTGGCCTTGTGAACAATTTGCAATGATATGCTATATAGGTGAGCCACTGATTAGTGCAACTGTGACAGGACAGCAGATTGCTTAGATGCAGCTGAATTCCATCAACTATAACTGAGAAGCAGTGCTAATCTCTACCACCCCTTGCTCCTTCAACATGGCAGCTGAAGATTTAAATATTAGAGATGTGAAGACCCCTGAGTTTTGGTTTTTGTTTTGGTTCTGATTTTTTGCCAGTTGGTTTGGTTTTGGCATTTGATTAATGCCTGCATTTTTCTTGTAGTTACAGAGCCAAGGCTATTTCTAATTTTTCAGATATTATTGGTTATATAGGCCAGCATTTGATATAATTTGAAAACATAAAAGAAGAAGGTATTGTACTACTATTATGGCATTGATGATCTGTGGATAGAATTTAACAATAAAGCAATTTTCCAGCATAGCTGAAATGTTTGGCTTGTTTATCTCCCCTACAAATATTTTATCCTAGAGCTCCTGTTAATATTTTACATGACTCACAGAGAACATCTCCTACGATGACTTTAATTTTTTAGTAGTAATCATGTGCAATGCATGGTATATGCTAAAATGTACCTATTCTTAAGGTGCACATAATATTGGTACCATAGTCTGATATCAGGAGAGAGTCTAAGAGAGTCGAGCCATTGTGCTATTATGCTCTGTAATATCTAACAAACTAACTGTCCACTTGTTTGACAATTCTATCTGCTGCTTCATGAATAAGTCGAAGTGAATTTGCGCCTTCCTGATCGTAGTGATTGTAGTGATGTAAAAAATTCGCCCTTTAAAAAATAACCCCCTTTGAGTCAAGCAGTCTGGTGAGATGAATACAATGATGGATAGCACCTCATTCCAAGTCACCACATGAATAGTGACACAACTAGGCTTGGTTGGTCTAGAAAAAAGAAGATTAAGGGTTGACCTAATAACTGTGTATAAATATATTAGAGGTCAGTACAGAGATCTCTCCCACAATCTATTTAAACCAGGAACTGTATATGGAACTCTCTGCCTGCAGAAGTTGTTATGGTTAAATCAATTAAGGAGTTCAAAACTGGTTTGGATGCTTTCCTTCAGTGTAAGAACATTACAAGTTATGGGTAAGAGATAACTGAAGGTGGGATCTTGATCCAGGGAATTTATTCTGATTGCCATATTGGAGTTGGGAAGGATTTTTTTCTCCTAATATGAGGATAACTGGCTTTTTCCTCTTGGTTTTTTTGCCTATATCTGCATCAACATTGCAGGAAAATAGGCTGAACTGGATGGACTTGTATTTTTTTCAGCCTTATAAACTATTTTACTATGTTACTATTTATTCTGGTAAATAACTCCTGCACACTGGCAGAACACATCCCAGTTACTGCCTTATAATCCATCAAACAGAAACACCTTGATCCTATTTTATTTTACATCCTCGGTTGGGGCTAAGTTCTTCTTATATCACTTTCATGCAAAGTATACATCACCCCATACAATCCTCCAAGCAGCAGATAACTACTGCTAAACATTGCAATAGACCTCATCACAGGAACTAGGAGATATATGCAATGCATCTTTCCATAATAGGGCAAGGGTTGGTACATACCCTAGAGACACAAAACTCCCCTTTCCTTGGGAAGCAATAAATGGATTTTTAATAAAACAGAGCCTCAATAGGCTCCATCCCAACACAAAACTAAAAACTGAACAGTTTTTTGGTATTTCCCAAAGCAAATTGCAACAATGTAATCTTTAAATATTACTAAAACTGTACCCTGGGTGGAGGTTTCTCCAGGAGAAGATAATAAAAGGATAAAAATAAAACAGTTAAAAAAAAAAATAATTAAAAATGTGTGTAAAAAAAAATCATTCAAATAATGAAGAATAACTTTTATATTTTCAGGATAGTTACAATGTTGGTGAGCTTTGAATAAATACTTTCTTGAGTTACTTTCTTATTTAGTTGTAATCTTCAACATCACAGACCAATTCAAAAGCTATGATAAAACAAGGGCTGTAGTCAGCGTCACCATAGCTACAGTATTTAGTACAGTATTACTGTAATTTATCAACACATAAATGAAGACTTTTACGCAAGGAGATCCATCACAGCTCATTAGACAAAGCTACAAATGAAATGCAATGTTCAGAGATTCCTTAGTATTAATCAAGGTTTGATTTTTAGCATACTATTAGAGATGGGCAAATTAATTCTTAAAAATCATACAAATCTTACCACAATTTATTAATTTCAATTGCATTAGAACAATTTGCTGTTATGAGCACTGCATAGACTATCCCATTTAACTAAAACTATACTTTAAAAAGTCCTATTAAAGTCAGTATGTTTAAACAATCTGTTTTATGTATTGCTTTTTCCATTATTTGTCCTCATGCTCATGTGAGTGCTTTGCTGGGACCCTTAGAGAAGGGCTTTCTATACCTTCCTGCTGGAAGCCATGATGGGCAGTGTAATGTAACAGAGACTTCCTTGTCTCAAGCTAAAGTAAATCTGCATTTTCAAAGAATGGCTGAAGATCTAGAATAAAAATTCCCCCCCCCAAAAAAATTACATGTTCAACATGCAGTTAACATGTTTTAAAGCAATTTCCCACTAATGTCTACATTAAAGGGGATGTAAAGGCAAAAAAAATATTTTTTGATATTTCATTTTTCAGCCAAAAATAAATGTTTCTAATGTATCATTTTTATTTTTTCCCAGTAGTATTCCTAACTTAATGTTATTCTGCTATAATCCAAGTTTTAATGGTTGTTGCAACATGTGGTATAAAAATAAGCTATTAAGATTTCATGCGAATTTAGCGCTTGTCATCTGGAAAAAGATGAGCATTTTTACATTGGAAGGAACTCATTGTAACAGTTGCAGCTGGAATTCCACTGAGGATATTTGGATTTCTGATTCAAAGGGAGCAAACAGGGAGCTCAAGAAACAATAGATAAAAACCCTGAAAAATAATGATAGTAAAAGAAAAAAAAAGTTTTTTTTTTTAATTTTATACATAAATAAATAATTTAAAATAGTATTGGCCTTTACTTCTCCTTTTGGTAAATGATATTATATAATCTATTTTTTTATTTTCACCAACTTTAGAGGAATTTGCTATAAATTTATGCTTCATAGCAGTGATGTCCAGCTTGTCTTCTTGTTGCTCTTTAAACTTTTTTTTCAGTTTCCTAAAAATGGACCATAATCAACGTGCTTATTTTGCTCAGCAGGTGTTGCTTCACATCAGTCTTGTTATTTGCCCTCTTAAAAGGCCAGCATGGATCAGAGAAATCCTAATACTGACCTTCAAATGACCTGTAGTAAAATATAAAGATTTTTTTTCCTGAAAAAACAAAACAAAAAAACCATGATTAATAGAGAATATGACCAATGGTTGTATTCATGTTTATGCTAATGACTTATACATTAGCAGGCTGAATCATATGAAAATTAATGAGATTTCATTACAAACTACTAGATTTTACATTTAATTTTCAGGTCATGTACAATAAATATAGAACTGGTTGTAAAGCAGTATTATTAACTTGCATGTATTAGATTATTGTGTTCCTGAAGAAGCTCCGGTAAAGCAATTCACTTCTTTAAAATTAGTTTTTAAAAAATATAATTATGTATGTATGTATAATTTTATTTATAAAGCGCCACAAATTTATGCAGTGCTGTACAATTCGGCAATACAAATATAAGACAGATATGGGAAAAGTGCATTACACATTACAAGTGAGTAACTTACAAGTGTGAAATCACTTTAAGTGATTTGACACGAGGATGGAGGTCCTTGCTCTGTAGAGCTTACAATCTAAATGGGAGGAAGACTTAAATACACAGATTGAAAGGTAACAAGAGCTGTAACAACTGGGACACTGGTCTATAAATACATAAATAAAAAATTATATATATAAATATATATACGTGTATATATATATATATAAATATATACTGTATATATATATATATATATATATATATATATATATATATATATAAATACTAAGCATAAATAGTTAACTAAGGACACAATATAATATTTACAAAAAAAAAACAGTGCTAGTGCTCCATAAGGTAGGATTTTAGCTTGGTTTTAAAAGTGAAAAGTGCAGAGGAAATGTTCCTGGTGAGCATAAAGGGGTTTAGAATTCCAGATGTATTGGGCAGAAAGAGAAAAGGGTTTAAGACAAAAAAGGGCAGTATTGGTATGTTGCATGCAAAGCTGATTGCTTTGGGAGGAGCATAGTTGATGTTTAGGAATGTACAGGCATACAAGTGAGGAAATGTAGGAAGGGGTAATGGAGTGAAGTGCCTTAAATGTCAAAAGGAGTACATAATTCTTTTTCTAATGGGGAGCCAAGAAACAGAGAGAGAATGGGAGAGAGGTTGTCCCTTCAAGGGAGAGAGGGAGAGAATTCTGGCAGAAGATTTTAGTATAGACTGGAGCAGAGAAAGGTGGGAAGTTGGAAGGCCAGATAGAAGAACATTGCAGTAGTCCAAGAACGAGAGCATGCAAGAGGGAGTTAGCAGTGGTCTGAGAGAGGGATAGATCTTGGCAATGTTGCAAAGGAAAAATCAACAGGTTTTAGCAGTCGTAGAGATGTGCTTTTTGAAGGAAAGGGCAGAGTCAAAAGTTACTTCAAGACAATGAACAGAGGTTAAGGGGTTGATGATTGCACCATCAACTAGAATAGAAGGTAGGAGTAGGTCCAGGTTTGGGTGGAAATATAATAAATTCCATTTTAGCTAGATTTAATTTGAGCTGGTGCTTATCCATCCCAGAGGAGATGGCTGGGAGGCAGCTAGAAATTTGAGTCTGTATTTCCGGTGATAACACAGGAGCAGACAAATACATTTGGGTATCATCTGCATACTGAAGACCAAATGATTTGATGACATCACTCAAGGAAAGAGTGTACAAGGAGAACAGAAGGGGGCCAAGGATCAAGCCTTGAGGCACCCCCACCCTGAGTGGGACAGGAGAAGAGGCGTCATTAGCATATTAAATGTATTTAAGTTCAAATACAGTTAGCAATGCAATTTATGTTTTAAATAATGAAATAATCAGCACATTGTTCTGTATTCAGTCTATTTTCATGTGGACACTGTTACAGCAAAGAAAGGAGTATGCGCCAACTGCATAAAACTCCACAGTGATTGGCTGAGTGCTTCCCAGTCAGATGTAATTAGCTCTTATATGCTGCTCAGTAGAGAGGAACAACATGGTTTTCCAACATCAGGAGCTCCTATCTGCTCAGTTTGTGACCAATAATTGGGGTTTATGTAACTTGGCTCTAAATTGTTCATTTTGTAGACCTAGTATTTGAAGTCATCAGTCTAGCCCTTTGCCAATAACATAGTTGGTTTGATGAGTTCAGAGGGAAAACCAATGCAAACCCACCTATGTATATTAATACCTTAGGAATCTTGCAGTCATGTTTCTGCAAAGCAGCTTAAACTACACAGGGGGAACTTGTTAATGATCTCAAGGAAGCTGGAATCACAGTTACCACAGTCACCAAGAAAACCATTGGTAACACATTATGCCGTACTGATTTAAAATCCTGCAGTGCCCTCCTCTGAACTCCTCTGAAGTTTGCCAGTGAACATCTGTGAGTGATTGGGAGAAGGTTCTGTGGTCAGTTGAGACAAAAATTGACCTCTTTGGCATTAAGTCAACTCGCCATGTTTGGAGGAAGTTAAATGCTGCTTATAACCCAAAGAACACCATCCCCACTGGGAGAGGTGGAAACATTATGTTTTGGGGGTGATTCTCTGCTAAGAGCACAGGACTACTTCACCACATCAATAGGAGAATGGATGGAGTGGTGTACCATAAAATCCTGAGTGACAACCTCCTTCCTTCTGCCAGGACATTAAAAATGGGTCGTGACTGGGTATTCCAGCAAGACAATGACCCAAAACATACCGCCAAGGCAAATAAGGAATGGCTTAAAAAGAAACACATTAAGGTCATGGAGTGGCCTAGCTAGTCTTCAGACCTTAATCCCATAGAAAACTTATGGAGGGAGTTGAATCTATGAGTTGCAAAGCAACAGCCTCAAAATCTTAATGATTTAGAGAAGATATTCAAAGAGGAGTGGACCAAAATTACTCCTGACTTGTGTGCAAACCTCAACATCAACTACAAAAAACATCTGACTGTTGTGCTTGCCAACAAGGGTTTTGCCACCAAGTTCTAAGTCTTGTTTGCCAGAGGGATCAAATACTTATTTCTCTGCAAAATGCAAATAAATTTATATCATTTATACAATGTGTTTTTCTGGATTTTATTTTGGATATTCTATCTCTCAATGTTAAAATTAACCTACCCTTAAAATGATAAACTGTTCATGTCTTTGTCAGTGGGCAAACTTACAAAATCAGCAAAGGATCAAATAATTATTTCCTTCACTGTATATGGATAACACTTATGGTCACTGTGGATTATATACATGAATTAATCTTCTGGTCATATCATTATGTTTTTCTTATGGAATTCTGCACTGTTCCTGGGAAAAACTACTGTGCAGTATTTGGGTATGTCTTTATCTGGGTTTAAATATGACGTGTAGGTTGCTAGTGTACAAACTGGCTGAAGAAGGAACATATATAAATTTTATTAAAAAGAGTTTACTTACTACTACTACTTACTGTATAGCTACTGGGTTCAATTATAGTGTATACATTTCAAACACTTAGGGGGAACAGATTTTAATTGAATAAAGGAAATTTTTTTATACATTCTAGAATGGTAGTCTTAGAGTTATTACAGAAGCCTCTCCACTTGTGAAGAAAATTCAATACAAGACACTTGAATCATTGATACAAATAGACACAACATGAAACTGATGCTCCTGGCATCAAATCAGCAACATACTGTGGTATCCATTTGCAAGAATTGACAACGTTATATAAAATAAACCCATTAACAACAATGTGAATCAGTAAGGTATCTACTAGACAAATAAAGAAAAGGTTACCCAGTATGACTCAACATGCTCTTAAGAATATATTATTACCTCACTGAAAAATATAGCATTCAAAGTAACCTTTATTTTATATTTCAAATAAATGCAATGTAAACTTAAAATTAATTTTCTGTTTTAGGTTTCCTTCCTTCAGCTGTTGGGGAATGGTAGTAATTGTAGTGGAAAGTATCTATCTAGCCCTGTTTACATGTGTAAATAGGGATAAGATTAGGCATAGTGGCATGACAGATTATAAGGACAATGATATGCTCTGCAGTCAGCTAACTAGATTTTTTCCGTGTGGCTACTGTGAATAGAGCTTCAGAGACCACATGCCTCTGAGTTTCCATTCATTTACCTGTACCACCACAAAAATTGCTTATAGTTTTGTCCACAGTTGGTTTTACCATAAGAAAATACCTAAATCATGTTTCTCACAATGAGACTTAAGACAAAACTGCAGTGGCTGTGATCAGTGTGCAGGTAAGTGAATGGGTGCTCATTGATATGCAGTTGATGGCATTTTTTTACAGTTGCCAGATGCTATCAAACCATATAGTGTACCACTGGCCTGAGGAGGTGAAGTTGGAAAGTATCACAGTGATCTTATCCACAAAAACTGGACCCAGTTATCTCATTGTCTGCCAGTGCACTCATTTTCCAATAAGCTTTTATATTTTTGTTTGTTTTATGTAGTACAATTTTTCTCAGTTACTTATGGGGTTTAAAAGTGCTGTACTGGTCAAAACTGGCATCTGTGTATAGTCATAACTCTCCCCTTTGGTGAGAGTAGTGTTCGTCCTGATGTTGAAATAAATGTACAGTATATAGATGTTTTACTACTTTTCTCTCTGATTTCACAGAGTTTCACAGTGAAAATTTGATGAAAGAGTATATCCAATATAGTAATGAGTTCAGGACATATGCCCCCCAATCACGACTCTTTCCTGGCAAATGAACATTTTGTATTGGTGCTTATATCCTTATGAGGGCTTCTGCAAGTATTTATCTTAGCCATTTCATGTTATTTGAGCATATATTTGAACTGATTACTGAATAATATAGTTTACATATACAATGACTATTTTTGATTTCATAAATGAAAAACTAGAATCAGTTTTATATATATATATATATATATATATATATATATATAGTAACCTTCCCCACAATAAGTTGTTTGATATAGAGTAGGGATAAAAAGAGTGATACATTTTGCTGTTTATTGATGTAAACCATTTTAATAGATTTGAGTTTTACCACAAAGTGTTACCAGTCTTAGGAATTTTGTTTTGGAAGACAAAATGGTGTAAAAATATAAGTACTTATTCAGGTTTTGTGACATGTGAGGGCTCATCTTCAAAGAAAGTATTCATGGTGTCAGTAAAATGCATGACCCATGTGTTGTAAGGTTTTTGGATTTCCTCTGAGGAATTTGTCTCATTTCAGGGTTGAAGTAGTAAGAACAAATTATATATTGAAACAACTGTGGTTTAACTTTGCTCCCCTTGAAGATCCGCCAATATATTTTATGTCTATCCTAGTGTTAAATACAGTAACGTTAACAAAGAGCTATTGATAATGGCTTGTTTAACAGGTATGCAGCAGTAATTCTGACATGTGGGGCTTTTAGAAACCAAACAAAATTAAACTTGCTTCAAAGGGACAGCATATTAGTCTTCAATATAATATAATGTTTTAAATTATTTTGCTTTGTCAATTAAATGTTAGAAATCAATATCATTTAAAGAGCCATTTTCTTTTTTTTAACACTTATCTGATATCAAAACAAAAGTCATCTACTTTTTGTGTTATTTCAGTTCTTTGTTTTTAATTACCAGAATCAATAATTTAGAATATTATATAGAGGGATTTAAATATGTGTTTATGAAACACCACTAGGTTGTGTAAAAAGACATGGGAGAAGTGCTAAGAAGTCATGCAGACAAACCAGTGGGGGAGAAATATAAGTATAGTAACTCAAACATGAAAAAGCAAAAGTTTTTAGCAATAGTATAGCATGCATAGAGAAGAAAAGAGAAGAGTAAAAATATAACCCAGTTCTGAATTTGCAGGATTAATGAACAAATCAACAGATGGAATGAAAAAAGATGGAAGGAGAGCCAGGTGTAGGTGGAGAAATGATCAGTTCTGTTTTAGCAAGATTTAATTTAATAGGGTACTGGGTCATTCAAAAGTAGAATATTATTATTATTATTTATTCATTTATATATTTATTCATTATATTCATTTAGAGATATAAGTCCAGTGGTATGGCAGAGGTGAATAAGTAAATTTGTATTTTATCTGCATACAGGTGATACTGAAGACCAAAAAAGAGGATGCTGTAGTTGAAAAAGTGTATCCATACTGTAAGAGACCAAATAGAAAATCTTGAGACACCCCACATTATGTGGAACTCTCAGATGTTTCAGGATATGTTAGAGACCTTGGCAGATGGTTGGTGCCTAAGGGACCACTCTCAACCTAGATAGTCGGAGGAGGTTGCAAAAAAGTAAGGTAACAGCTTTTTGGAATAGCCATTTGACTGCCAGTGCCTCACTTTCCCTTAGAAACAATGGTCTGTGACTTGGAATTAACTCTCCAAAAATAAAAGATCTTTAGTAGCACACCAGCATGGGTCTGCTGGCATGAAGAAATAACTAGTTGCTACTTACAGCAATTATTAGAACAATAGTCTTAATGGCAACAGCTAGTTTTCAAGCTTAACAGTGGCTCCATAGTTGTAATAACAACAGCTAGTTTTCAAGCTTAACAGTGGCTCTACAGTCTTAATAACAACAGCTAGTTTTCAGGCTTTTCAATAGTTACTGTTATTGATAGCATGTTGTGACTAAGTGCAAGTAGCTGAACAGCAGCTACCCAGAAAAATAAATGACAGTCTGAGAACCACAGATAGTTTTAAACCTCATTAGTATCTGCAGAGTCAAAGGATCTAAAGAATGTGAGTATAGGAGTGATAGGATCGCTGGGCATTTTCCACTGGTAAAAAAGTAAGAGATTGATTCCTAATGCAGGCCCATTACTTACTAGTGACTGCCAGTGTGCAGAAGGTAAGAAAAGCACAATAATTTTAGTGACCCCATCCATAAATATTCTCCCAACCTTCACTGCACAGGATGTGAGCTATTTTTCTTTAAATAACTCACTTTTATTTGACTAATTCGCTTCTGTTCTTGCTTTTTAAATACCTCTTTACCATTTACTTTATTTATTTGTTGCTGCATACTTTTCATTTTGATATAGAAATTGTACATTTTATTTAATAAAACATGAAATCAATGCTAATTGACCTTTAAACAATAGACCCAAAACTGTGATCGAAGGCAGGAGATGATGAGGATAAGAGAGTAGACTTTTTATGACGCCAATGTGAAAAGAGAAAGTGAATGAGAAAGATGCAGGGATCATGATGTGTTGGAAGTGAAAGCAGTTGGCATGAAAATCCCAACCCTGGAGTGTAGGACACTGAAAGAGTTGTAGGAATTTTGCAAAACCTCAATAACATCATAATGGCAGCATAAGAGATCACAAAAAATGGATTTGTTAGAAAGAGCAAGAAAAGAGGTGGAAATAGTGTAGGATAGTGTAAATAGGAATAGGATTAGAAGGGAAAGTGCCATGGGCAGATAGGAGCAGAGAAGGAAAGTGAGAGTAAATGGAATTGGGTATGCGATAGGTGCAACGATTAGGGAAAATATATCTACAGAAAGCAGTAAGAAGGGAAAGGATGTGTGATAAGGATTGGAATTGGGATTGCCTGAGGGAAACAAAGCAGACTATTATGAAGGAAGCAGAGCAGTGTAGAAGGGTGTACATAAGTCGATGGGAGCTGTGGTGGGGAGATGTGAACAGAATATGATAAATGAAATGCTGACTCAAAATAGAATCGAATAGTTTTGGGAGAAATGAACAGATGTATATACATAATAACTATGTCAGTTTAAATATATAAATAAGAATTTATGTTTATTGTAGCAGAAGGCAGACAGTATTCAGGGTCCTTCACGTTGCTACTTTTTCATTGTTTGTTTTTTTCCTGTTATGCTTCCCTTTAACAGCTCCCAGTGTCTGTCATGGAATAAGGTAATACATTCATTAGATTAAGATAGCCATAAAAATTAATCAACCAGCCAATTCTGAATAAGATGGAGGAGCCATAAAAATAGTGAGGTTTTAAAATATAGCATAAAAATACTACAATGGTAGGCAAATATGACATAAATCCAATACTGGATGGTAAGATAACTATGCAAGCTGGGTCAATAACATATATGAACCTGTAGTGTCAAATGTGAGAAATTAGCTTACCTTTAAAGAGACCAGGAATCAGACACAAGGAGACCAGTTTCAAAGGCAATACAGAAACACAAAGGGCTAACTACAAGGTCCTGATGACTTGACTCAGGATGTCCACTGGAGCAGGGCTGAACAAAGGAACAAAATAAAAGGATGGAATACCATAGACCAGGGATGGCGAACCTATGGCATGCATGCCAAAGAGGGCATGCAGAGCCCTTTCTGTTGGCACACGAGCCGTCGCCAAACCCCTGCCTTCAGTACAGGCCACAGACCTGATCTGGCAGTTTTCAGGACGGATCCGTGGCCTGCACTGAAGAGCATACGAGCAGGGGAGTTCTCCTCCCCCTTACGTATCACATGATACTATCCACTGACTTCCTGGATAGGAAGCGCTGGCTGGTGGGAGGTTGGAGAACGCTTCAGATTGCAGCCACACTTGTCAGGGACCGGGGTATTTGGCGTATGAGAAGGGGCCGCTGTTATCAGGGCACTATCTAGTCAGTGCCCTGATAACAGCAGCCCCTTCTCATACGCCAAATACCCCGGTCCCTGACAACTGTGGCTGTAATCTGAAGCATTCAGTGGCCTGCACTGAAGAAGAGCACACGAGCAGGGGATGCGCTTGTGGGTGACGTCACCTGTTTGGCACTCCGTGCCAAAAAGGTTCACCACCCCTGCCATAGACTAATGCCCATATCAGACAAACCAGAGAGGACCATAAAAAATCAGTTTGGTTCTGAATGACCATGGCTTAAATAAGGATAGTAATTGTTAGATAAACTGCATATAGATTACTGAAATACAGCTACACGTCAAAAGTGCAGCAAAAGCCACATGAAAAGAAGTATTGCAAATACAAACCTATCAACTTATTGCTAAATAGAACAGAAGCTAGACAACATTGCTGAAAGCTCCTGGTTTAAACCCTAGGCATGTTACAGTCCCCAGCAAAGGAAAATAAATAACCTCTATTTACTCATTAAGAAGTCTTTGGGTTGACTTCCAGGAAGTAAAAAAGCAAAATTAGCTTCCTGTTTCAGACCTCTTTACCCTGGTCACTCTGCTTCTTTGTTATAGGAATTTTCCCTTTACCATTAAAAAATGTTGTTTATACTAGATGCAATTTTTGGGGCACTGTTTTAGCTACAGGTAAAAAGACATTACTTAATAGAGAATAACAGGCAAATGTGGATAAGCTGTGAAACACCAGAACTGCTTGGGAATGTAAATAAGGAGCTAAATGCCAGTCTGTCTGTGACTAGATAAACTGCCCCCACCTATTCAGTAAGCAAATGAGCTTATCTGATACTGCTGATATACTGTATAAGTAATGCTAATAGGTTCAATGCAGCATAAACATGCACAGACAGGGTTCTGTGGCATACACATGGCACATTCAGCAAAGGGGCATTTCTAAGTTCCTATAGTTGTGGTGCAGTGCTCTTCTCTTTAGTGTTGAAACAAAAACTGCCTGCTGGCTGCCCACTGACTTCCTGAAAAGGCTAATTTAGCTATTCACAGGCTTTTTTCCATGTAGCATTAGAGTCAGACCTGCCCTTTAATTAGGACTATGCGATTTTAGTGAACCACCCTTAGATGAAAAAGTATTTCAAATGATACAACAGTCAGTTGTTAAAGGAACATTGGAGACTCATCCCTGCTTAAATAACTGTTGCCATTGTAAATGATACCATGTCACTTATAATTCAGCAAGGTGCAAACGCACCTTGCAAAGCTTCCCCTCAGCTCGCACATACTGTTATGTGCTCACTGATGTCCTGCACGCGGATATCTCTGAACGCTTTAAACCAGGGGTCTCAAACTCGTGGCCCGCGGGCCATTTGCGGCCCTCAGGATGCTAGTTTGCGGCCCCCGGCCCAGTGCTGAATCTGGCACAGAGGGAGTCCTGGCTGACTCCCTCCGTGCAAAGAGGAGGGCTCCTGTGACCCGATCGGTCACAGGAGCCAATAGGAACCTGGAAGCACATGTGATCAGTGCTTTCGGGCTCCTTCACCTCTTATGTGCTGCATGCAGTGGCAGCAACAGCAGGCGCTGCCGGACTCTGCCGGGAGGTAAGTAAGGGTCCCCCCACCAACCCCCCTGACCCCCCTGATTTCCCCCACTCACGGCCACCGATGCTATCTATTAAAATAAACCCCAATGACCCACACACTCCAATAA
>WMED01006088.1:0-18829 GCA_019650415.1 Pipa parva | reverse complement strand
CAGATCACTGTTAGCCGGGATACGGTCCCGATTGCTGATGTCTGTATTGTCTGACAGTGACTGTATCCCGGCTAACCTGCAACCAGTGTGTCGAGGAACCCCTGGGTTATCCTTGTGGAACCCTTGGGTTCCACGGAACCCTGGTTGAAAATCACTGCACTAGTGTAATATGTGCTGCGCATAATACGCTAGTTTGAACCTGGCCTTAAGTAACAGTTTTTAAAAATATTTAAGGGAAATTTTAACTCACAATTTAGGGGAAGTATATCCAACAGCTTTAGTGTAAAAGCCAATCCATCAAAAATATTACTTTAGCATCCTGATTCTTAACAAAATTATTTTTGCATAAAAAAGAAGTTTGCTGTGTATTGTTGTGAAGCTTCATTTAAAAAAATTGCACCAATCAAGATTGGAATATGGGAACAGGATAATGTCAAAATTTCTATTTTGTATTTCCTCACCATGACTAGACTAAGACATCGAGCATCCTTTTATCTGGTCTGCAGCACACATATGTTTTCTTCATAATCCAAACCCCTTACACTAATAGGCTCAGAAATTGAAAACTGACTTGTTTATTTATTTCCATTTAATTTTGTGGTTTGTTGGAGTATTACGAATGCAAGATTTATTTTTATTGATATAAGATTTTTGTGCATTGTAGATTGATTTGTTTTAATAAACTGAAATTAGTTTAGAACATCTTAGCAGCAACTGAACAGAAAAAATAAATCATTGTTTTCTAATAAAGCTTCAAGGGCTTTATTAGTCTACCTAAAACTCTAAGAAACATTCCTAAAACATTTCTGTTAGTTCATCAGTTATAGTGTAGCATCACTGTTTACTTTATGGGTGAAATTTAATAAAATCAAAAATATCGATATCGCGATATTGATAGTTTTGACACGATATTGAATAGTAATTTATACACATAAGTTTGTTTACTGCAATATCAAAAATTTGATATTGTGATATTGATTTTTTACAGATACCACGACATCGAAAATTCGATTGAAACTTTTCAATCTGTTTATTATAATGGAAAATCTGTAATATTGATAAATTTGATGGGAAAGCTCAATATCGTGATATCAAAAACTAATTTTCAAAAATGTTTGAATTTTTTTATTGAATTTTTCATTCAAAAGGTCAAAACGGCCTTTTTGACTTTAGTAAATTTCACCCAAATGTGTCATGTTGATTTTCTGTAGCAAGAGCTGCGGGTCCATGTGTAACAAGGAAATATTTATACTTATTAATAATGTGATTAAGGTACAATAATGATACTAAGGTCACTAATCATAATACTGTTGCATTAAGCAGAAAACAATCTGTTTTTGGTTTAGGTTTGCATTAAGATTGCATTCTATGAGAAAGCCTTGCTGTATAAATATATTAGACAGCAGACTATAAACTGATTTTTTTAAAATATTGCTTACACACAAAGCCTTTTATTATTATCACATGAACATTTTTTTAAAAATCTTTATTATTCTTTGCCATGTCCAAATAAAGTAAAGAGTAAACAAGCGTTGTATTCCTAGTTGATATAAATTGAGGCAAAGCATTTAATGAAATATTTTCACAATTTCCACTTCTTTAACAGAAATCCAAATGTTGCAACGTATATTACAGTATATTTTCATCTATATCATTTTCATAAAACAAGTACATTTTCTAGACTGCATCTAATTATTTCTCTCTCCACTGCTGCACTATGGAAAATCTATTCAAGACCATCTTAAAAAAACTGATAATGTTTTTGGTTCTTTTATTATATGATCTTGCTGTTTGTAACAAGTTTAAAAATGTAAAAATGATTTAATAATGTTACATTATACACAGAACTCAATTAAAAAAATATAAAAGGTGCACTACATTGTGAACATTATCATTTGCTTCAAGAAGCATTTCTTTATGAATCATATCAAAGTTATAGATACCCACCTGCAGGGCTAGATTAATAACTCTCACTTAAGACTACCCAAAACCTAGGGGAACCACTGGGAATCCAGTCCCAGCTTGCTTTTCTGCCAATAATAACTACCTGCGGGTTCTGGAGGAGACCTCTACTACTCAAGTGCTGCCAGATCTTAAAGGCACAAAATTCTCAATGGTTCTACAAGGGCGAGCAAGGGTGCCAAATGTTTCACTGTGGATGTGAGAAGGATAGCATTGTTATACAAATTGAGTCAACAACTGATTACAAAAAAATATGGAATCGTTATCAGAAGGCAGGAACATAGTCGAAAACAGGGCAGAATTAAGGAACCAGGAAGTTAGAGCCAGAGGTAGGATACAGACAAAGGTACACAGACAAAGGGCTTTGGCACAGGATATAAACATGCAGTCAAGGTACTTTCTGGACAAGCCAAACAAGACCAATTAGAGGCATTGAATAGCTGCATGTTCACATTTTAAACATGGTTAGTAATTATTGAATGCGTTGCAACTGAGCAATGATTTGCAGCTGAGCACTAAATAGCTCAGCACAGGTCTGCTTCAAAATCAAATATATCTGCCAATATAGTACAGTTAAAGAAACTGTGCAAGCAGAAGGTCCTGGTTTCAAATCCAGGTATATACCACATGTATATCACATATCACATATATCATATCATATATCTATGAGTGTCTAATAGCAAAGGCAAGCAGCTCGTATAGTGAAAAACATTTCACTTAAAGTAGGGGTCAATGTGATAACTCTATAAAGTTATCTATAGATAAGCAGTATACAAACACTGTTTTAAATGATATCACAAAGTAAAATATGCTTTCCCATAAAGTGAAGGCTGTCTGTTAAGTAGCCAAGTAGCCTGATTCTTAAACACTTGCTGTTCCAGCAGATTTTGTTGTCAGGTATGTCATAACCTATAGCAGGAGAGTCTTGTCCTGGCCAGTGGCAGAGAGGTCAGTGAAACTTTTTACCTCTGACACAAATTAGGCGAAATTTAATAAACTATAAAAGACCAATTTTAGCCTTTTTGAGTTTATCCCGAGTAGATCTCGACTGTTCAATCGGTTAAAATCCATAGAAACTTTTCGATCGAGTTTTTCAATGGAAAGGTAGCCATACTACTAACCTAAAGTATGGCTACCTCAATAGAAAAGTTTCAATTGGTAAAAATCGATTGAAAAATATCGATTTTTAATGACTGAACAGCCATGATCTACTCGGGATAAGGTCGAAAAGTTTCAAGTTGGCCTTTCCGAGTTTATTAAATTTCTTCCTAAATGTTTGACTGGCAGCAGAAGCAGATCTATATTCAAACACAGCGCTCAATCAATTTTCAAATTTTATTTCCCTATTGCTTATTTCAGCCATAGCCTACATTTCCCAAGATCCTCTTTTGGATAAAGTGGTATCCATGCATCTTTACTAAATTGATTCCAAAGAGTAGACTCTACAAAGTACAGAAGTCTTTCTTGCAAACAGGGGATCCATGGGAACACTATATACATCAGTGATTAATTAAAAGAAAAAGTAAAATGTCTATTAAAAATAACTGGGGAACATACAGTACCCACATTTCTTTTTCCTAAGTGAAGCCTCAGTTTCAACATTAACTCTTTATCCTTGCTCTGTTTTATTGTGCATAAAACCCAAACTATCCTGCCTGACATTCTTAGGCCAGACTTCCTTGGACTTCATCAATACCTCCATGTAATTCTTGTCTGTATTTCACTTCCTTCTGCATGGATTTACAATATAGCAGATAGATCAAGTGATGTTATCCCCTAGGGATTACCCTCTTGAGGGTAAATTCTCTGGCAGAAGACATCATAAAGCTCATAGAGGGAATACAAAACATAGCTACGATCTATATACAAGTTATGTCACTTTGTGGCTTACTAATAAATCATATCTGACCAGGAACAACATAAACCATTCTTCCGCACTCATTAAATATTTTTAGAATGTAAATGTGTACAATACAGCAAACCAAAATTTAATGATGTATATTTTTTTTACAATCCAAATGACATGTGTTAGATTACATAGTTGGGTTTGTAAAAAAATACTTTACACATCCTATTTCATATATTTATATTTATATATCTATGCATTTATAAAATAAACTCTGCTTTCCTTTTAGTAATCTATGCTTTACACAGGGGATCATTGTGGCAGAGATCGAGCTTCATAGAATGGCCAGCAAACACTTGTATACCTGTAGCAAACCAAACATTACTGGGATTCTGAAAAGCATTATGTATTTCTTTTAACATAACAGATGAAGCATTAGATTTCATTAGAAGACCCTGGGCCTTTCTTGATGTCTAGTTAATACTCTGTTGATAAGGAGTATGTCCAAAACTGGGGTACAGTTTCAGACACCAAAATATATATATGTCCACTGACCCTCGATTACTATAATTAAATCAGGGCAAATGATTTAGGTGGACATTTAAACAACCCTGTCAATGAAAATATAATGCAAGACCAACTCACATTTTTATAAAGTAGCCCTTTAAAATCTTCATGCACAGAACTAATAACTGCATTCACTGTTCCCTCTTTTGTATAGTAATTATTAATCCATCTGGTTCGGTAAATCTGCTGCACTCCTACAAATACATGATGTCTAGGGTAGTAGAGGGACATACTTTAATTAGTATACCTTATTTTCTACACATCTGTCTGTATCTATCTATATCTTTCCATCTATATCTATCTATATCAATTTATCTGTTTATATTTTTATCTCTCTGTCTGTATCTATCTATCTGTATCTATCTGTCTATATATATCTGTATCTATCTATCTGTATCTATCTGTCTATATATATCTGTATCTATCTATCATTCTCTCTGCATCTATCACTATCTAACTCTATCTATCTATCTATCTATCTATCTATCTATCTATCTATCTATCTATCTATCTATCTATTTATCTATATCTATCTATCTATCTATCTGTATCTATCTATATCTATCTATCTGTATCTATCTGTATCTATCTATCTATATCTATCTATCTGTATCTATCTATCTATCTATCTATCTATCTATCTATCTATCTGTATCTATCTATCTATCTATCTATCTATCTATCTATCTATCTCTATCTATCTATCCATCTCTATTTATCTGTCTATCGTGTCTATCTATATACACTATATGTATTTAAAAGGGCTTAAGTTGTTTGTGTATAATATTTACCCTCAATTTAGAACTGCATTTCTAAAGTAGCCTAATTTATAAGAAATACATTTGCGAGAACTGACAACATATGGTTAAAAAAGGAAAGACAGATGGTAGATGGGGTCATTTTTTATGCTGATGAATTGGCACAAGATGATTTTTATGCAAACTTTCATAGCATAAAATGCAAATGCATGACAAATGGAAGCATGTCAGACAATAAAGAGAGCAAGCACATATAATATTTCATAATAGGAGCTCAAAGAAAACTCTTAAATAAAAAATGGTTTACAAGGTGACAAAATTTTGCATATTATGAATTAAAAAAAAAACAATTATAAGGAGAAGGTTTGCAACTCATTACATGGTTGCCTCTTTCAAGAAATGAGTTTATTAACATGTGCCAGTGAACAAAAGCATTGGTGTGTTGTGAATAAATCATTAATACTGAGCTTTGGAATGACTGAAATTGCTGCGTTAGCTAGAAAAATCCTTTCTGCACAACAGGGATTTGGGGGTTAGAATTGGCTGCTATGAAATGCACTTCATCATTCTATGTTCTTCACGCTCCCAAATGGGTTCTATGCTGTTCCTTCTTTTTTTGTCCTAGTAGCCCTCAAGTCAAGCACTTTCAGCAATGATCTTTAGGTGCAGTACCAAATGTATTAACAAGGAAACAGGGCTTTAGAGGTTAATTTATATTTGGTTAACTGCATCTGCAGTGCAGCTTCAAATGAATAATGACAGCACTCCAGTCTATTCTGTGTATACTGTAGGTCTGCAATATTTGTTTAATACACCAGCCAACAGTAGTAGAGAGATAGAGATAGATACAGATAGATGCAGATAGATATAGATAGATAGATAGATAGATAGATAGATAGATAGATAGATAGATATAGATAGATAGATAGATAGATAGAGATAGATAGATAGATAGATAGATAGATACAGATAGATAGATAGATAGATAGATAGATAGATAGATAGATACAGATAGATAGATAGATTAGATAGATACAGATAGATACTGTAGCTATATACTGTAGATAAATCAATCGATCCTAAAGATAGATAGATGCATTAGATAGATACTGTAGATTAGATAGATATTATAGATATATAGATGATGTAGATAGATACATACTGTATATTTATAGATGATGTAGATAAATACTGTAGATATATAGAAGATGTAGATAGAAAAACGTTAGAAATATTTACATTTCATTAAGATATTAATGCAGAGAAGCAGATCAATGAATGTATAAATTGTACATTTTATACCCTTCTTTCAACTAATACTTTATTTTATAAATCAACAACCTTAGTATACAGTTGTCTACAGATTATCCAGATTATTCCAATTATCAGCCTCTTTTCACCTCCAAAATATCCAGACGTCTATGTTACAAGGTTATAATTATGGAATTTTTCTAAAATTATGTGTATTCCCATCCACTAAATACCACACACATCAAAATAGTAACCCCTAAAAAAAGTGGATCCAAAGGACAAAATTATAGGGTGGTTAGGACCATCAACTAAAAAAAGCTTTAACTTTTCTCTGATTCTTTCTCTTTCTCTCTATGCAGGAGGATAGCTATAGAGTCCTAATAGAAAATGGGACCAAGAGGGCCAGGAAAATGAGCCACTGGAAATATTTAGTAAGTGTTGTGTGTACACAGTATAAGAAGAAACCAGTATTATTTGATTAGGGATTTCAGAATATTGAGACCCTGATTGCTCCTATTATATTAGTGTTCTTATAGGGGCAGTATAGAGCCAATATAACTGCACACATATATAGAACTCCTTTATACTAAGCCAATTATTGACAAAAATGGTTAAAAAAAGTTTTGTAAAGAAATAATACTTTCCATTTGTTTTCCTTAATTAGTTTTCCTGAGAGCTGACATTTTGTCCTCTCCCTCCCAACTTAGGCAACACGAGAAGTAAAAGCTGCCTAACTGCTATTGGTTAAGCAGTGTGATGACTTTTTGGCCTTGTTGTTTACATTTGGAAAGCAGGAAATTAAAGAGGGAAAGCTAACTTGTGCGCAGGCCTTAAGTAGTAAGTAGGTCAAAAATGTCCAGGGAAAAGTACCTTTTCATGGAAAACTGTCCGGTACATGTCACACAGACATTTCCTGTTGTGGGAGTTTATCAGTGCTGTCTCATCAATAATTCTGCTTCAGATGAAACATCTACTCCATTTAGATTGTAAGCTCTATGGGGCAGGGACCTCCAACCTCTTGTGTCAACCGCAACCTAGCACTTTAAGTGAAGTATCCTTGTGATATTATATTTTTATTGTTTATGCACTTTTCCCATGTCTGTATTGTATTTCTGAACTGTACAGCATTACGTAAATTTCTGGCGCTTTATAAATCAAACTATATATACATACATCTACCATGGAGAAACTTTTCTCACTTAGGTTTAGTACTGATATCAAAAGATATAAGCCGACTATAGTTTCTCTTTAAAAATAATTATCTTTGATGATAATGAGTACTATTGAATTATGCATTATCATCAACAAAATTCCAAATCCACAGGAAATATTTTTGGTGCAGGTTGTGCCAATTTAATGCTCTCTAGCAAAAAAGTATTTAAAATGATTTTGTACAATGAACAAATATAAATGCCTGATGAATGCTATTACTTCAGAAATTGAATTTATCTGCACCTACTAAATTAGATACAGATCAATTGCATGCCATACCACTCTTGGTCATTCTGAGTTTACCAAGAGAAATCTCTCATTGTTCTTGCGAGATTTCTTTCGAGATCTCAAGATTGAGTTTTTCGATTCTGATTTTTCAATATTTTTGATGGAAAGGTAGCCATGCTACTAATGTAAAGTATGGCTACCTTTTCATAAAAAAAAAATGTTAAAAAATCAAGATCGAAAAACTCGATCTCGAGATCTCAAGAAATCTCACGAGAACAATGCGAGATTTCTCTCAGAAAGACTAAGAACGGTGTTTCCGAGTTTAATAACTTTATATTAGTGTTTTAATTCAATTCATTTCAAACTATTTTTTTAGCATGAAACTGAGGCAGTTATTTATCAAAGTCAGAATTTGACTGGTGAAGTGAATTCTCATCACCTCGGGTTGCTATGCTCTGATATTTTACTCTTTATTGACTAAACATAGAATTCCCATAGGAAAGTTGTGACTGCATCAGTATTGTCATAATGAAGTCATTACTGTGTTAGTAGCCATCTATTGTGTAGTGTGCAACCATCGTTAAGTGGCAAATTTGCCACATCGTAGAGTTGCTGAATACCCAAATATGGGAAAGTGGTGAATTCACACCTTACGTGACAATTTGGACTTTGATAAATAATCCCCTATCTAAACGTAGCCTTTTTAGGTATGACTTGCATTTTCCTTACTATTATTTGCCCTACTGTTGTACAAAATGAATACTGAAGGGCCTCATTTTACCAAAGTTAAATAAAAACCACCAGGTTTCTCTAATGATTTTATTTTTTAACCTAAATCCCTTTTTTTTCTGAGGACAACTGTACAATTCCCATTCCTGAAGAAAAAGCTGGATAAAATTAGACAACTAGTGCGCTTTTACACAGTAAAGTGGTTTTAAAAACCTTCCATCATATCTAAAAGATGGCATACAAAACAGGCAGATTTAGGTAGATTATTATTTTAAGAATAATTTATATATTCATTAAAACAGTTATTAGTTTTTGTTAAAAAAATAGTCTCACCCCCTGAATTTGGAAGATATCTTTGTAAGTTTACCGTAGGCTAAACTGATTATACTAATATTATACAATTATGAAGACACTGCAGTTATAATATAAAGTAAATTTGGAATTAATGTTGCAAGAACAAAATGCCTGCATGGAAAATGAACAGGCGTAGTGTGGTAAATTACAATTCTCATCTGTTAGAAAATTTTAATCTGCTTTTCTTTTTCTTAAATTAAACCATAAAATAATGCATTATAGTGTACAGAAAGAGGGAATAGATATCACAGGGCAGTCTGTTGGTTCAGCGGTTAGCAATGCTGCCTTGCAGAGCTTTGGTTCAGTGGTTAGCAATGCTGCCTTGCAGAGCTTTAGTTCAGTGGTTAGCAATGCTGCCTTGCAGAGCTTTGGTTCAGTGGTTAGCAATGCTGCCTTGCAGAGCTGGGTTCAGTGGTTAGCAATGCTGCCTTGCAGAGCTGGGTTCTGGGTTCAATTCTACCCTGGACTTCATCTGCATGGAGTTTTTATGTTCTCTCTGCACCTACATCAGTTTCCTTCCACAATCCAAACACTTACATCTGTGTGTGCGACTGAATAGGGAAATTAGATTGTAAGATGCATGGGGCAGGGATTGAAGTGAATTATGAATCTCTGTAAAGCACTGCTATAATGATTAAATACAAATACAAAATGAACCATTCAGCAATTCCTGTTCAATATTTTTTGCAGTTGTTCTCCCAGGCAGAAGAACCTTTTATCACCACTGCTAAATATATGATAACCTTTTCTCTGCTTTATTTAATTGGAAAAGTTTCAGTCTGCACCTTAAAGGGACAGTGACACTAAAAATCAATTTTCCTCATATAAATGATCCTGTTATTGATTTTTTAGACAGTCTATTCCCTTATGAAACCTCCATTAGTTCTGAGAAGCTGAAAACTGCATATATACGGTATATATATATATATATATATGACTTCATGTGCTATAGAAAATAATACAACCCTTATATTTACATATGCTGCAAAGGTGCTTACTTAGCTTTGGTACTTTTATTGATTCATTTAAACACTTACATATATATACATTTCAATAATAAATAATATTCTGATTATGAATTGTAGAACACTTCAGTTCGGCTTTAATGTCCCATTAGCTATTTAATACATTATTTAAGCAGTATCCCCATATATGCAGAAATATTTGAAAACACCCCCTGAAAGGAATAACAGAATATGTAGGAAATATATCCTTAAGAACAAATATAAACCATATCTGTATGTCAATACTGTATCTATCTATCTACAGTATCTATCCATCACAGACAATGCCAGGTGACTGTGTTTTTAAACTGTTTTAATGACTCATCACCAATATGAATAGCTATTTTATAAGATGCATGTTAATTTGAATAACTGCAGAACATATGCACAAATATAATGCTACTGAACCTTCTAGGATAGTATATGCCTCTGCTTATAGATTTTTCTTCAGTTTGTGTCAAAATTTGCTTCAAAAGAGTTCTTTTTACAGAATGTTAGTACATTACCTGGGTTAATCCAATGCATTGAATTATGCATGGAAAGCATATGTTACTCCAGGGGTCAGCAAACTTAGATGAGAAGGGAGCCATTTCACTCCCTCCTCCAGTGGTGACAATTTTTTTAGTGGGCCGCAAAGGGGGAGGAGTGCACTTCTCCCAACCACATGACCTGCAGATGGCCAATCAGAAGAGGCATCAGAAGTCATGGGTGGGGCTTCGGAGGTGCACTTCAAGCCACAACAAGACAGCTAAAGAGCCGCATGTGGTTCGCCGACCGCTGTGTTAGAGTATACTCAAGAGGTTGCTGCAATGTGTGCAGATGTTCTACAACCCCAAATATAAACCATTACATTGCCTGAGATATACAGAACAAAACCAACTAAGAGTACATAAAAAAACAAGTATTCAATAGTTAGTTGTATTGTATAATTTTATTTATAAAGTGCCACAAACATACACAGCACTACACAGTTTGGTTACTTTTGTATACCCTACAATGGAATGAGCCATAGATAGATCTGGATAACAATACTGCTGTTATCACTAAAACATTAAAACAGGCAGTACTGCTGTTATCACTAAAACATTAAAACAGGCAGTACTGCTGTTATCACTAAAACATTAAAACAGGCAGTACTGCTGTTATCACTAAAAAACAGTCAGGCTAAGTTCACACTAGCGTATTATGCGCAGTGCAATACAGCTCTATGTTTCTCTATGGTACTTACTTTGTTCTGGACACACTAGCTTATGATGTGCATACGTCGCGTCTGGAATGCTGGCTGTTGCATTTTGGCCGGCGTATATACGCTGCGCACAAAATGCAACCAGAAAGGAAGAGCCATGAACACCGAGGGAACTTTCACACTGTCGCTGGTAAGTACAATAGAGAAATAAGCTGGAACGTTTTTTCTTTTTTTCATACTAGCGTATTATGCTCTGCACATAAAACAGCTGTCCTGCTGTTATCACTAAAACATTTAGGGGGTGATTCAGCAAACTGTGAACTTACCTCCCGATCCTTCGCATCAGCTCGCCGAGACTGTTATGCGCTCGCTGATGTCCTACACGCGGACATCAGCGAACGCTTTAAAGGTATTCCAGTCTTGGCGAGGCGACTCGAGTGGTTTTGCCGAGACTGGAATACCTTTAAAGAGTTCTCTTATTTTCGCGTGTAGGACATCAGCGAGTGCGTAACAGTCTCGGCGAGCTGATGTGAAGGATCGGGAGGTAAGTTTGCAGTTTGCTGAATTACCCTCTTAGGCTATGTTCACACTCATGTAATTGTACTAACGTATTTTAGAAAAGTGCCTCCCGAAAATACGCCTGAAATAATTCAGGCCAGTGTCTATTCTAGAAGCACTTTCCTATTGTACAAACCCAATGCAGTGTGAACGTTCCCTCGGAGTTTGCAGCTACTCCTATCTGGCCACATTTGTGCATTGTGCATATACATCAGCAAAAATGTGATGGCCAGCATTCCGGACGTAGCGTATGTGCGCCATACACTAGTGTATCGGGAAAAAGGTGTGCATGGGTTCACATTGCAAGCGTTTTTTCTTTTTATGTGTGGCGTATATACGCTGCACATAAAAACGCCAGTGTGAACCTAGCCTAAAACAGGCAGTATTGCTGTTATCATTAAAACAGGCAGTACTGTTTGTCTGTTGTGTTTTGGTTTCCTGTTTATCCTACTAAACATTTTGCTAGTTTAGCTCATTTTGCACCATATTTGAACATCTTTACCACGTTATGTTTTTTTGCTAAGCTTGGAGTTTCAAAATAAATAAATACAGCTATGATGAAAGTATTGCAATTTGATGTAACATCATAAAATATTAACCAAAAAAAAAAGGGTAAAAAATTCAGTCGTTATGGTAACAGATTATAACAAATAGATGAAATGCTCGAAAAATGGATAAAACAACAAAATAAATAAAGCGCAAAACTCACTAAAATGTTTTTTTTCTTCCTGGTAAATATGAAATGAGTTTATTTTTTTTATTAGCTCAATTAATCACTTGGTTTTAATAATTGTCTTATTACAACATGAAAACAACTGATTTACATTTCCAGAAATGCAAAAAAATAAAGGAGAATATAATCAGAATGATTCTACTGCAATGTGATTACTTATTTAATGCACATTCCTGAGAGGGGTCCAACTGTAAGGGAAATAAAGAAGTTGCTGACTACAGAATAATCATTTAGGATAAATAGGGATTTTATGTGGCTCTCTAGAACACCTCTGGTTCAGTAATTTCCCTACTTACTGTAAGCACATTATCATTCCCCCCCCCCCCCTTATTTTTCCTGGCCTTTCTTTTAAGCTACACATTTTCTATTACCTGTTCCATTTATATTCACTTCCCCTATTTCATTATTTGCATTAAGAAAAAAAAATTAACCCGGGCTTTTATCTGTAAGAAAATACTACAAAATTTTAACTTGGGTCATATTTACAGAAAGTTGTTTTTTTTTTTTTAATTTTTTTTTTTTATAGCATATATTTAAAAAAAAAAAGCGTTCAAATATTCTGTCATATAAAATAAAATGATCAAGCCCTGAAAACTGTATCTGCTCCAAAAAATTAAAAAGTGCAGTAGAGGCCTCGGGGAATCTAGAAATTCCTTTAAAAAAAAACCAATATTGCAGCAAAGGAAATAATGAATTAGTTTCTCAGATCTCCATAGTTGTGCATGGCCCATTTCAAATAATAGAGGTAAATAAACAAGTCAATTTTAAGGAAATAAATAAAATAAAAATAAGCTCAAACTGTATGCAGGAGTCACTTTGTATTACCGAATAATGACATTCTGAATGGAAATAAATGAAGCCCCTGCAGTGCTATTCTGTCAGCCTTTGAAAGTAAATAACTTCGCTTCTGACAAGAGAGAGACCATTTTTTCCTCCTCCTGCCATGGAGCATTAATTGAGCTGTGCAGCTATGTTACAGCTGAGATAGAGAAATGCTTCGCATCATTGAAAAAAAGTTGCTTGCTCATTATAGGCATCTGTGCAAGATTGCGTAACATTCACCTGCTGAAAAGTTTGCTGAAAAAAAGCGTGAAAAACATTAAATGTCTTTCACGGCAAGGTCTTGCTGCCTGGCCACTGGACTTTTCTTTTTTTTTTTTTTACTAATTTTCTAATAAACTTTAATTTTTTAAAATAGATTTTTGGAACCGTGACATTGCATATTTGCATATTAACTTGAGCTAGATTTAGTGTGATATTTATTATGTATTAATGCATTTTTTTTTGGCTTTCTTTAACAATAAAAAATACTTTCTTATGTTGTTCCCTTTCCATTTTTTTAGACTATTGACTTTTCAGCGTACACCTCTGCCACTACTTCCATCTTTTTCTTATTTATTTGAAACACAGCTGATCTCTATCTATGCAGCATGTACAAATGTAGATGGGTTGGCTTTGTCATTTAACACTTTGTTAAAAAGGATTCAACATAATGGATATTTAGAAAGGCAGTTTTAACCTTTTCTTTTTGTTCGATTTATATAAGATCAAAAAGAGCAATATCAAAAAGACTCATGTCAAAAATGAATATCAGTTGAAACTGGCACACTTTGCAGTGTTTTCAATGAGGAGTTTCCCCTTCCATATATCAGATCAATACTGACATTCCTTTTCAAAGAGAAAACAAATCCACATGTGGCTAAGTCACAGGATCAATTCTATAGGGAATGATGGGAATTCTCCAGTCTAAAGCAGGAAAACTGTATTTGTTGATACAATCTGACTCAACAGCTTTATAAATAGGTGAAAATGGTGATATTGTTATATTATCATTATTTCACTAGTGTTAACTGGTCAAAAAAAAAAAATCTTTTGACTTTCCTAAATACCCGTGCCCCCCAATAAGTTAACATAACTCAAGATAAGCAGGTAAAGTTACATGTGGTCCTATGATAAATTACAGTTTAGAAATTGGAATATCTCACAGTCTTGTGTTAAAACGAAAAATCAAAATGAAAGAATTCAATAAAATAAGCCCTGACATGTGTGTACATTTATATGACTAAGGCTAATTTCCCCCCCAAAAAAGTACAATACTGTAATATCCCTCTACTTGGTTCTAGTAGTGTATGGATAGTACAGACTGTTTATTGTATTGGGTTTCATTTAGTTTGGTCCGCCATCATTAAACTTCCCCTTACTTTAGTTATGCAAACTCCCTTTATATGTTGTGGTAGAAAGGACTAAACTGCTCTGTACAGTTTAGGCACAGCTAAACTGACTATGTCAACTTTTCATTCCTACAATTGCTTGTAAGATGCCACATGTGGCAGCTCCAGATCAGTTATGGTAAGTATGGATAGTCCATAGTATGCATAGTATGGATAGGAATTGCAAAGGCAGGAGACCATAGTGTTAGTAGGCCAAGACTGGCTATTATGTATAACAAAAGAGCAGAGACAACACAAATAGTGAGGGAGCCCGGAAGATTATGGGAGAAAATAAATGACACATGAATTGTCAAGAGAGACATTTAAGTTTGCAATTGTATGCATTTATACAAAAGTAAAACAAAGTTACAGGACTTGTACTTAAAATCACTTCAGTTGTTATAAGTAAAACTTCACTTCTGGCCAGGTTCTTATCCTAGTGAATGGGAATTAATACATCTTATTGAGTGAAGGTGAGAAGTGCTATGTGTGGTGGAGTACTGCTTGCTCTCATTGAGGAGTGTTGGTGTAGGTGGAGTGGATCAATCCTAACATCTTTTGTATTCTCTCTCTGAATTTTACAAGTGATGCCTTTGTTTACCACTCTTATACACCCTATGGAATAGCTTACCTTATTTTTAATCCTTCAATCATTTTCAGTCCCTCTTTTGTTCCTCTTTACTCTGTATCGCTTTAATCTCTGCCAATAAATGTAATTTATCTTACCCAATGTATCTAACCTCTTAATTACTTCTCAGACCTCTTTCTCTCTCACAACCTGTATTCATGCTCCAGCCTCCACCTCTCCATAGTGGTAAAACTTTCCTTAACCTCAAATCAGACAACAAAAGGTCACTTTCTTTTTACATAAGGAATATCATATCATCCGAAAAATTCTGCAATGAAAACAATCAAGTCACAAACAAAGCCCATACAAAGACATGCAAAGTCTTTGACAAAATAAAAACAGTATTTAAAGACATTTATAATCAAGTTTGTACAGTGTATATAGTTACTTTACACTGGAGGCTTCAAACTCTTTTCTAATTCAACCACTAGAAACTTCACTTTTTACTTTGCTTCTGTTCATGTAAATAAAATAATAAATCTGTATTAAAACAGAGCAAACAGATGTCCTGTTACTGTTGAGCATTCTCAGACTTAGGGGGTAAATCAACATACTCCGAACTTACCCTCCAATGCTTTGCCTCTGCTCGCAGACACTGTTATGCGCTCACTGATGCCTGTGCGCGGACATCAGCGAACGCTTTAAAGGGATTCCAGTCTCGTGAGGCAACTCAAGTTAAGCCTCGCGAGCCTCGCTGAGACTGGAATCCCTTTAAAGCATTCGCTGATGTCCGCGCACAGGCATCAGTGAGCGCATAACAGTGTCTGCGAGCAGAGGCAAAGCATTGGAGGGTAAGTTCGGAGTATGTTGATTTACCCCTTAAAGTTTTTTTTTAGAATATTATATAGCGTAATATTATTTTTATCATTTGTGTAAGGAATCAGGTGAATCCAAAAAATGGCATAAAAAAAATAATAAATCTGTTTTAAAACAGAGCAAACAGATGTCCTGTTACTGTTGGGCATTCTCAGACAAAGTTTTTTTTTTTTTGAATATTATCTAGCGTAATATTATTCCTATCATTTGCCTTGGAAATAAGGTGAATCCAAAAAAATGGCAGTAGCCTTATAAACAGCATATTTGTTCATAGTGCAGATCTAAAACTCCTTAGTAATATAACTGGATATAAATACACGATCTTATGAAGTTAACTGATATTTAATATTAGTTTAGATATTGTATTATCACACTTGGTTTATAAGTAATCTTGTACAAACCAGGCTCCTATCGCAGGACACAGGTTCTTAGAAAGAAACAGTCAGGCGTTATTGTCACATTTAATAAAAGGTGCTTTAGATATAATTTGGGTACATTCAAGTCAAACCATTGAAAATAAATTCAATTGCTAAAACACCATTTAGAGATTAACAGAAGAAAAAAAAAGTGTAACCTTTCTCTTAGCAATCTTGGCAATCAGTTTAGCTCTAATTCTTAGTCTGCAGGTATTTAACACAACATAGAATGATCAAAACACTAAGATACAATGAATTTCCACAGCTGGAGTCCTATTAAATTCCCCCCACTGCCTTAATTCCATAGTTCCACACACAAAAACACTTTTGTTGTATAATTACAATTACTGCAGCGCAGTGTATGGAAAAGGTAATGTGAAAAAGGCAAATAATTACGCCTTGGTCTAGTCATGAAGTAAATGAGAGATGTTAGCAGTGGAATGATATGATTTTCTCAGGAGGACCAAATGTATTAAATACTTTAATTTCAAACTGATAAATCAATTTCACCAATGTCTTGAAAAGACTGCAAGACCTTTAGGGATTCTTTCATATGGAAAGGCTCCGCTTCAACTCTGGCTAATGTCATTACGGCTGTTAATGCAAAGTGATATACTCTGTAGAGAAAAAAAAAAGACTTTGTCACTTTATTCTTTTTCCACTTAAAATCTTGCATTCCTTTTATGTATATCTTTTTTTTCCAAGAGAATAACAGGAAAAGCTGTTTGTCTAAGACATAAAAAAAAAAAGAAGAAAAATATTTTTCAATGCAAATATAAACAGTATATTAAAAAAAAATATAAAAAAAGATATTTCAAAAGGTGAAGGTATATAAATAAAATCCGATCAACATTTTTTTAATGATAATAATCATTTCATGATGCTGTCCAAGAAAACAACATAAATCACCATACAACACAACATCATAAACTAAGATAAGCATTAGAATTCAGCTAGAATTCAAACTAACTATAGTTTTTTTTGTTTACACCAATTATATGTGTGTTTCACAATTAAATCAAATGAACTTCCATGTGACCTAAAAAACATGAAAATGTCCATTTCTGTCTCTAGAACTATGAACTGGATAACTAAGCTTATCGTATGGTGCATTTACCGACACTAGTTTTCAAACAAACCAATTGCTAAAACAACATCAACAAACAACATGATCTGCACAAAATTAAAAAAAAACTTCTCATCACATGATGTACTTAATAGAGTATGTGAAGATTAACCCACCGCCCTTTGATAGAGACTGAATATATATATATATATATATATATATATATATATATATATATACTCAGAATCCTTTACTGCCCCCTCTGGTGAAGAAAGCACTCACAACACCACTTTTAAGCATTTAATGTGCCACCATGCTGGAAAATCCTTAGAGCATCATTCTGTTTATAATATAATATCGACTAAAATGTGTTTTGTGCTTTAATAAGTCACATAGTGTTGGAGATATTTGCTAAGACCATTTCACCTTTTCACTTAGTTTTGCCCTGTTTCACTGCTAATTTTCTTTTTCCTGTACTTTTTTTTTCCCCCAATTTATAAAGGATTGGTAAAAATGTTTTTCCATCAATATAAATCATTATCTATAAATATTGATCAGTTGACAGCAGCAGGCTTTGCAGTCTTTTTCAGTTATTAGGTGTACCTTCCATTACAGATCAATACTGATATACTTTTTCAAGGGGAAATCTTTTTCAACTGTGGTTAAATGACATGACCTACTCCAAAGAGAATTATGGGTTTTCAGCATTCTAAAGCAAGTGAACAATTTTGGTCAATAAAATTGTGTTTGAAAGGCTTAATAAATGGGCAAAACACTGACATCAATAGAAATAGCTTGTTTCCCCTGCATTAACTAGCCGTTAACATTTCAACTTTAGTAAATATCTCCCTAAGCATGGCATATTATATGTAATATAGTATAGAATAGCATATTATATGACCTTTTTTCAAAACCAAGCATTCACAAACACAGATGAAAATAATTTATTTAATTTGGTGCTTAATCTTCTTGTTGACAACAATCTTTCAAAGTTAATAAAACAAAAAAAAGATGAACAGACCATAGATCTGTAGAAATACAATATATATATATATATATATATATATATATATATATATACACTCTAATTCTTTTCATATAAGGTAGAGAGAAGCATGCATTTAATAATATTTTACAATTAAATTTTAGGAAAGTTAGTATAGCCTAAAATTGATAATATTAGTACTTTTGTGCAGTAAGTATAGTTAGATACCTTCTTACTATGACTTGTACATAGTATATGGCATAAAATATAATAAAAATTTTGCAGAAATTAACTTCCTTAAGAAGATGAAACATTTGATT
>WMED01006087.1:0-10204 GCA_019650415.1 Pipa parva | reverse complement strand
CCCCCACCCCCCATTTCCCAATACTGTTCTTCTCCCTATACTGTGCTGCCCCCACTCCCCAGCAACAAGAGCGAGTAGCAGAATTCTTATGTAAAACAGCTACTATGCTTTCTCAATTTGCTGAAATCCAACAGGAACAGGAAATGAAGAGGATTGCAGCACTGTGAAGAGCAAAAGAGATTGGTTTCTTTTAGAGGTCAGGTGGCAGTAAAACCTTGTATTTCCCACCTGCAGAACCAACCAGTGTGGGATTGGCCTGCCAGGACAACAGGAAGATCCCGGTCAGTTCAGAGGGTGGGCTCCAGGACATAAGTGAGGCCCTGAGGGAGCACACCCAGGAAACTGCAACCTCCCAGTGGGCCAATATACCCCAGTCCAATGTTGGAAACAACCTCTCTTATAAACAAGTTTTAGTCTCTCTTAAGTCATTTTGCATTAGGGATATAAAAAGTATATGCCTGTACAAAAGTGAATCAATGTGTGAACTTAATATAATGTAGGCTCCAAGAACACTTCCTTAAGCCCTCAATTTGCCACTTTTTTCAGGTGCTCCAGTTAATTCTGCGTATTCAAGCATGTACATCTTGGCAAAGTCAATCCAAACATAGTGAATATTCTGACTGATCCCAAATATGCAGAGAAAGGATGCAAAGTGTTGTGTAAATATATAGCTGACGTCGTTTGTACAATTGTGCCACATTGCAGAAAATAAACTGCTTTGCTGCATAAGCAATCATGGCAAAGTGCATATTTTTGGCAAATTTAATTTATGCACTTATAGGACAACTGACAATTTGATGAATTAACCCTACAGTCTAAACCGGTTCTCTCTAGTAAAGTAAATAAATACACTATAAGGGTTAAATTTAGGAATTCTGCCAGTTGTCAGTGAGATACTTATTCAGTCACCCTCTCCCTTTTTTATGAAAGTGTTAGAACACAGTGCGCTAATACGTCAACCAAGTGAGGTGCCTTCTACCTTCAAGGTGTTAATCAGATGAATTCTAAACATAGCAGCAGCTTCTAACACAACACCTCTAGTGACAAATTCCTTTGGAATATACCAAAGACGGAAACAATATGCTGGCTGATGAGCATAATAATGGTTAATGGATATATGACATCATGATAACGTGTTCAGATAATATGTGTTTCCTGATACCAAGATGAAAAATGGCTATGATACTATAAAAGAAAGGTTGCAGCACTTCCTTTACACTAAGGGGGTTATTCATCAATGTCCAAATTCGCCTTGCCTAGTGTCTCTGTATCTGTTCGTATTAATACGATTAGGAAGTCGTGAATTCACTTCCTGAACAAGCGGAACTGGAGAAGTCGCAAATGGAGGCAAATACGGGCATATACACAAATATTCGGACTTTGATGAATAACCCCCTAAAGGTTTATAAACTTCAAACAGCTGCAAAAGATCCTGGGCTCTCTGGTCAGAACTGCCAATGTGAAACAGCTAGAAACTTAACAGAATTAGAAATGGGGTCCTGGGGTAAGATCATCACGCACTGAACACCCAACCATACCAGCAGTGCTGCTACCTCCTGTGCCCCCAGATCAAAAGTCCAAGACGTACTGCAATCCAGGGTGTGCAGGAGGCAGGGGCTGCACTAGTCAAGAGAGGTCATCACAACCCCTATAGTTACGCCAATGCATGCACCTGTACTTTAATAAATTGGATAAAGCCCAAGCTGAAGCAAAAACTGTGCACGATCTTATTTCTTTGAGATATATGATAATATAGACCAGTCCATCACCATTCTTTAAGGGCTTGTGTACTAATGGTAAGAAAAAGTATATGGATCAGTGTTTCCTAAAACCAAGGTATACAAATGTGCCCCTCTTTGTAATTTTTAGGAATATTAATTTTCACTGAGGAGATATGTGACCATATAAAAGCACAAGCCACAGACTGTTTTTGTACAATAAATGAAAATACATTTACACCTGAAAACAGCATATCTTTCCTTACTGGTGCCACTATATCACACAGAATGCTTTAGTTAAATGCTCTAGTATTATACATTACCAATACAAGTACTCATAAGTCTCTTTCTCATAAGGTGAAAATGCATAGCTAAGAACATTGTAACTGTGCTTACCGGAGATATTATAAGCAGATTATAGAGAGCAGCATCCCATTAACACTATGTGATACAACACAAGTTGTCTGAAAGTCTTAGGGGGTTATTGATTAAAGTCTGAATAGTCATGTAGCGGAATTAATTGGTGTCTATTTGCTGCTTCCCAGTATTCGTGTATTCTTGTATAACAAATTGTAATGTGGCGAATACGCAACCAATTTGGAGACTTCTGAAGGTAGCGTACTTATGAAGCTCTACCTGCTACTATTTAGACTGACTACGCCGTACTATGCATTCGCCAGCACCCATCGCCATTCGAATGTTTGCCAAGCCAGTTCCCCACTTAGTCAATAAGAAGCAAATTTGCGACAACTCTAGCATAGCATCACAAATTGACGTAAAGCAAATTCAACAGGTGCATTTGCATTTTTGCCAATAAGCTCCACAGTACACAGAGATTGAAAACTGCACATGATTAACTGCTCCGTACAGATACTAAAATAGGTAAAGCTTAGCAGAGTTGCAATTTCTGTGCAGTTTGATTAATCACAATCAATTTCATTTTCTGCTGATCTACATGGAAATTGCAAATATTAGTTTAAAAGGGTTGCCATCATGGACCTTTATTTAGTATGTTGTACATAGGGGTAATATGATGCAGTTTGCTGTTGATCTTTTTTTGTGATTATTTGACTGTTTTTTGTTGTTGTATAGATTAAATATAGCTTGCTGAGTAGAACAAATCATTTTTGGAAATTGCTGCTAGATTTATGCCATTTGGTCATTGGAAGCCAAACAAAATAAATGAAGGGATGTTCCACCTTTTAATAGGATACTTGCTCCTTTATTTTGTGTGAACATTACAAAACATCAACGCACAATGCTTTTTGACTAGCCCTCCAATGATCTCCCTTGAAATGTTGTGCAGTGATATTTGTGTGATGTCTGCAGAAAATAAAGAAACAAGCTGTCCAGTAACAGGTGCTCCTCCAGTTGTTTGATTTGCATTTAAATACAAGCTGGTGTAACAGATTGGGAGAAAAGCAGCCATCCTACTTCATTCCAAAAGGTATGTGATAAGCAACTGTTTTTCTAGTTTAAAACAGTTTTATGGAATATATGAGTGTTATTTATCATCATCATCACTAGAAAAGAAAAACATGGAAGCCCCCACTTATAGATTAGCAACAGATGGATAATGTTCACCAAAGTATAGAGGGTAAGAGTGTAATCTCATTAATGTAATGACCCTTCTCATTTCAGTCCATGAAATCAATTTCCATGAAATGTCCCCTTTTATTTCTTCCAGTGAGAAAGAAGTAATAGTGATGCAAACAAATTAGGTGCCATTTCCCAGCACAAAGTGTGAACAACTTAATCACAACAAAGCCAAATGTTTGGGATCTGCTTAAAGAAGCCATTTTGGAAGAATTACTACAGATAAGTGCCTCAGAAAAATTACCCATAGAATGTGAAATGGAAGCCTTTCCTCATTCATTACCCACCAGCAAAGTCAGAATTTGTGTACAAATCAGCTAAAAACTTATCCTAGGTCACACAGCAAAGTTATCCATGAACAGAAGTGGAACTCACAGTCAGAGAAGAGAAACCCAAAATGAAGAAAAGAGGGTATAGGCTGGCTAGAAGCCAAGATGCTTGAGAAAGACCTTGAGGATACTGAGAATGAAAATATGCAACTCAAAGATACAAAAAATTGGTGAAATGTAGGGAAGTTTGAAAAAGGGAGAGAAGGTAAGGTTGCACACCTACAAGATTCTGATTGGTTATTCAGAATTCTCAAGCCTTCCAGTCAACTCCCTGGCTTACTATTCCAAACTGAACTGCGGAAGTAGGTAGGAGAGATTACATATCAACAGCTGTTGTACCATTTGAAAACATGGGAGCTTAAAAAAAGTTGTTATTAAATATTTTCCGGTGGTACAACAGTACTTTACATGTAAATTAATGGGGACTAGCACATTCTGTTTTGTTTTCATAAGAATCTGGCAAAAAATGGGTTAGGGTTAAAGTGTACTTAGGCAAATATGTGTATGTTAATGTGAGAATGAAAAAACATTACTGAATCAACTGAAAGGAAATAAAATAAAAAAGTGATCCTTTCTTATTGATTTATCTTGGATCTGAACAGAAACTGAAGGCAGTGTCAGTGTGGGTGAAATTATTATACTTAATTCTTTGTTAGTGCTTAATAAACTAACAATAATAATGGATCTATCTCTCCTAGATTTTACTGTTTGATGTGGCCTTTAAATGACTTAGGGGGTAATTCAGCAATGTGCGAAGTGAGCTCCGGATCCTTCGCATCAGTTTGCACATGCTGTTATGCGCTCGCTGATGTCCTATACGCAGACATCAGTGAACGCTTTAAAGGGATTCCAGTCTCGGCGAGACCACTCAAGTCACCTTGCTGAGACTGGAATCTCTTTAAAGCATTCGCTGATGTCCGTGTGCAGGACATCAGCGAGCGCATAAAAGCATGTGCGAAGTGATGCAAAGGATACAGAGCTCACTTCACACATTGCTGAATTAACCCTTCAATCTATTTTGGGCAAACATTTAGTTAAGTAACATGTTTATTAAAAAGTCTTCTAAAATCACAAAATGTAACAAACGTCAGTAAAAGGCTTATTGGCTGGCTCTATGTAGGACTAAATATACTAATAGCAAATATTTGTTAATATTATTTAGAAACAATACAATTTGCCAACCAATTAAAAAAATAGATATTTGTTTTTAAGCAGAACTTATTAAAAAATACAGACACAAAAGTGCTAATGCATTTTACAGAACTTTACTACTACTTTGAGTTGTAATTTTTTGAAAAAATTGAAGGTTGTAAGGGCATCCACAGAAATATTTTAAAGGGGCAGCGCTGTGACATCACTACATTTTTGCTGTGTCAAGTGATGGTGGGCCTCACCATATTGGGGATGGAAGGAGCCATCCATTACACAAATGGGGCTGAATGGGGCGCACATCGGGTGTCTAGGACTACTCCCTATGTGTCCCTCTGGGGTGAGGAGACCATAGACCTTGATGGTCTCCCAGGGTTCCTCTTCCGCTAGATGTCCATGGTTATAAGGGTTACCAAATAACCTCTTATTTCTTGCAGGAAGTCAACATGACTGTAAAAAGTTACGAAATTTGGTATGTTGGCAGTGCTGCCATGATGAAAACTTGCTGGAGATGACACTCTATTAGGCAATCATTGCATCTAGCAAAAACAGATGAACTGATGAATAAGGAATGTATGAGCATAACTACTCTGTAATAAGCAGAATGACATTAGTGACAAGTTTAAAAAATAAAACGGCTGGCAGTTTTCACTAGCGTAAAGCTTTGAGTAGGAAAAGTAGCTTATAAATAGCTTATAAGTAGCTTATAAACAAAAATTCATGTCAATAACACCCTTTGTTATGGGCCTGAGTAAACTATGAGAGAAACATGGAACCAAAAACAGCAAGTCTGACCAAGAAACATCAGTTATTGAAAAAAACATTTACCATCCCATCTTACCATTGTCAGCCACAACAGCCACTCTATTTAGTTTTTATTGTAACATGTTGACAAGATCTACTTGAGAAAGAACTGCCTAGATACTGAAAACCATCTTTTTACACTCTATAAACTATAGGTGGTAAATCGAGAAATGTATAGTAGTAATGTAGAGAAAAAGAGTTTACCTGCAATACAAGGCTTCATAAAAGGAAAAAAGAAGAACCTAAGAAAGCATGTGATGGGCAAGAGTGGTCATGTACTCTGTACTCCTGCAGAGCAGGTTACAGAAAAATATTGCCTGCTACAGGCTGACACCTACTGGGGTGGTTCTGTTTCAACCCCATTTCCCTTTAGTATTCGTGAAATTCTAACAGTAAATACAAATACTTCTGCCTTTAAGACAGTATCCTTTATTAGTGGAAAGTTCCCTCCTTTTTCTCTGGAGGATGATGTAATTGGGAACATTCCTAAGAATTCAACAACAGGCTGGCAATCATTTACTGATCTCTAGTAAACCACAGCAACCAGCTAGAGTTTTTTTCTTTGTTATTCTATTTTTCCTGTACCTGTAAATTCAAACTGATGATGGGTTTCTATGGGTTACTAGACTTTTTGGCCTTTTAATAAATTCCTCTATGTTTCTTTAGCAACTGGTTTCACTTCAAAAGGGGTAGTACATATGTACAGGAGAAGAGAGGAGCTAGGGAGCTGAGGTGATGCCAAAACACAGTCTACTTAGAACAGGCTCATTCATAAAGATCAATTATGGTTATAGCCAAATTGGGTCACTAAAGCACCAGGTCAACTCCCAGCTTAAATGCCAGTTAGTATGTCTTATACTATCCAAGTATTTCTTCTCATTTTTAATTGCAAAATAAAACCTTGGGAGTTTATTCCAAGTACATCTGTCACTTACATATTCTAAAGCCTGACCTGGAAATATTAATGTAACTTTTCCTTTAAGCAGCTGAGCATTATGAGGTTATTGGTTACTTTTTTCATGTAAAATTGGGCTATATTATAGCACAGTAGCCACAGTTCAGGTGAGTACAAGGCAATGCTTTCATTTGATTAAAAATGGGGCATTTTGACAGAAGGAAAGGTTATTTTTGAAAGAAAATCTTCACTGTCATTAAATTGATGGGAGAAGTACTCCATTTACATTTTTTCTGCAAACACTGATGAAATATTTAATACTTTATAAAAAGTGTCCATGACTTGCAGCCTTGACTGGATGTACATTTATTCTACCCCTGGGAGAGCCAATAAAAACAGCATGTACCAGAGCAGCAACCATTTTATTAAGAATAAACTCATAAAACAGTGAACTTGCACCAGCACAGGGGAACACTTGAAATGCTCATTTAGTTCACTTCTTTTATTCACCTATGGGGATTTGACCCAGAACTTACATACACTAAACTACGCATGAATTCCTCAGCAGAAATCAGTTTTATTGGGTTTAATCCTTACTCCCATGTTGATTATGGTTAATTTGCTTAAGTGTATATCCAGTATTGCCCAAAATATCTGCATGTTGTGAGTTGAATCTTATTTATAGAACTTGGAAGGTTAAAACAAAATTTCATAAAGCCAGAAATGATTAGTTCAACTTAAAATACTACCTGCTATAAAAGGCTAAAAACAAGACATAGCCTGGAAGGAGATATCACCAGACCATTAATAATAAGCCACTTAGGTCTAGATAATATTGTGCCCAAAGGCTAGGCAATAAGAGACCAAAGGCACACAGTAGTAATTAGACTACTGGACTGAACAGGACAGTTCTATTAGGCCAAAAAGGCAGTTGCCCGAGGCTCCTAGCTTTGGAAAGTCCCCATAGATTATTTTTATTTTATTTTTTTAATTTTTTTTCTAGTTATTTACCTAAAACTCTGTGTACATTTGCTCATTCAGCCCTATCTTTATATATTATGTTTTATAAAAGCAATAACTTTTATACTTGATTATTCAAATGAATATCATACTGGAATCATGAGTATGTGAGAGGTAAAAATGTTGTAGTTGCCTTAGGCACCACATTTTGCTGAGATATCTCAGAAGAACTAAACTCTGGCTGACCACAGTAAACCTGAACATATGTGTCAGTATGACATAGTCCCTGGCATGCTTAGGATATGGACTTACCCAGCATGTCCCTATTAAATAAAACCAAGAAGTTAGGCAAAGTACACTATGTAAAATTCCCTATAATTATTGTGGAATACAGTATGACATTTCAAGATGGGAAAGACTGGAGGGAAAGGATGATCTTTATGCCTTTTACAGTGTGTACACTAAACACTGTGTTGGACATCTGTCATACTGTCTACTGGCCCACTGAGCAATAAAGCAAATATCTGCATTTACAACCAAACATGTGCAGGCATAATAATTGCAGCATATTTGCAGGTGTCTCCCTGACTTGTAACATTATTTGGTTCATATCAATGTGTTATTCAGTCTTTTGGCCAAAGCAAATACATGCACCAAAGCTGCACATCTCAGCTGCAGCGCTTCTGTAAATAAATGCAACATTGCGGCTGAATCATTCCCTGGTCCAGAGCGTCTAGTTTATTAAATAATCAGGACATGCTGCAGCTACAAAATGCAGTTGATTAGCACCAGTCTGTCAGTACAGCATAGACAAACCACCAGTTCTCAATCGCATGATAAATACATTACAATATGGAGGGATCATGGAAGGAGCCATCAAGCCAAGACCACTGAATCATGCCTAGTCAGTAAGTGGGCACGTTTCCCTGCTTACCCCCTCTGCCCACTCCCAGGGTAAATGGATGAGTCCTAGTGTTTTGGGCAGCTGGGCCTCCTCCATGGCAATGACTGTGTTAGGAAAATATGAAATTCTCTAGATTGTCCCCAATTCTTCAGCTTGGCTTTACACCCATTGCCCTGCCTAGACTGGCACCCACCACAGCAACATTGAGTGAACACCCACTGAAGAGGTCTACAGGGCTTTATCTGGAGCCTCAGCCCCTCTAGCTATGGATGGCTTTGAATGAGGGACTGGGTTTTTGGGGATTAATGCAGATATCTGCGATCCCAGCCTGAGCCTCTGTGCTCTGCACCCCAACATTTCAACGTGCCGATCAGCCCGTACCCCACCTTCTTACCTTCCTATCATGGTAGAGTGCTGCTGCACCGCAGCCTCCAGCAGGCGCTCCAAGATAGTCCACTCGCCCATCACGTCCGCCTCTTCCCCCGCCGTGCTCAGCTCGGACACCGGAGAGGAGCCTTCCCCTCCCCAACACCTAACCTTCCCCTGCTCCTACCGGCCACTGCTCAGTAACATCATCGGTGGGGGTGGATAGAGCGGAGAGACTCCCCTTTCTTTTACTAAAGCTCTGTCCTCAGATTACCCCCAACTTGTAAACGGGGCATGCAGTCTATAATCCACAGCTGCTGCAGAACTTCACTCCAGCACCCCTTCTTTATGATCAATAAATGTATTCTGTGTAAACCACCTCCTGATATATACCTGCTTCATGGGGCTAGGGACTGCATGCCTGGTACATCAATGCTAATAATAATCCCTATTCCCCTCTGGTTCACTGACAGATCCCAGTGCAGTCAGTCGCTGTCCAGTGCTGAATCTACACCTTACATCAGAAGCAGCAGCAGCTACTATGTCCAGTCAGTCCTGCTTATCTCTCCCTGCCTGCCATTTCCTCATGTTGCCTACTCTTTCTTCCATTCACCTATTCATTATCCAGAGAGGCATTGTAATCTACCTGCTTCTACCCTCTCTCTTCGCATCCCTTGTCTCATCTGCCACCTTTTTCTGCCACCCCTCCTCTCACACACCTCCCAAGCCTTTGTCTCTCTCACTTGTTCATTTAGCTCCCTCCCCTTCACAGCCAGCTGTGCATCTCCTTTCCCCTCTGGAATCTCACTCATGTCTCTCTGTCACTTTCTCCTACATTTTCCCTCTCTCCCTCACTAGCTCAGTCTCTGTACCACATGCTGCTCTCTCTTTGGTTAATCCGGATAAATTACAATATCTCTATTGGATGGGAGGAGATTTGTTGCATTATTTTAAGCTGATTCCCCCTCCTCCTAGCCATAGAGAGTGAATTTTGTGTACAGGAATGTTGGTAAATGCATGTTAGATTTATTGTCATTTCATTCATCACATGAACCTGCATGTGCCTAATCTCTTTTTCCACATACTGCTGGATTTTGTTCACTGGTGTTCACAGAGACCACTATATTTCTTTCTTTCTCCATTTCACATCTATACCTCTTTGTCTGTATTTTTCCAAGGATTATGGGAGGAGGAGGTGCTCTGTGACTGTCTTTGATTTTTCCACTACTACTGAATCCACGTTATCTCTATGAGTATTTGTGTTTGGCTGGAACAGTCAAATCTGTGCATTTGGATTTATAATATTAGGGATCTAATGATAATTCCCAGGCTTTGTTTCTGATTACTTATCCCTCTGATTTAATCCCATTTAAAGTGTAGCACATCTGTTTCATTATGTATATGTCCTTTCTTATGTGTTCGCCTCTTTTTCTAAGGCATAATGACTTTCTGATGCATGCATGTCTTATGGCACTATATTTTA
>WMED01006086.1:0-11063 GCA_019650415.1 Pipa parva | reverse complement strand
GGGGCGCCTAGGGCACCTATAGGGCCAGAGCTGGCTCTGAGTAGGCCAGTCCAACACTGTTAACTGCAAACCCTAAGAAGTGCGTCATAGAGTTAGTACCATTCAAAACTGCCAAGACCATTATCTACAAATAATACTTTCTTAGGAATGGTGGGATATTACCCAAGGTTTGTGCTTAATATTACCTCTGTTGCAGCCCCTTGATAGATATACCAACGTTTCTAAAAGTATAATAATAAAATGGGGTTTTAGGGCAGAAAAGGAAATAAATTAAAATAGCACGTTACAGTTATTTATTAGCTAAAACAGCGATAACATCCTCCATGATGGACATATCATAGTCCCCCTGTCTATAGGCAGCAAGTAGCCGACATTTTCAATTTTTTGTACATAAATAGATATTGTTGGACTTGTTTTGAAATGCCAGTCAGGATTTCACAGATCAATAAAAGAAATATGACAAAAATATAGATTTTCCTAATGGTTTCTCATACTCTATTTTTCTGATCCAGTATGTTCTGCTTATCATATTTAACACCTTGTGCTTTAATAGCAGCAAAACACAGAGCATTGTGGGGGATAAATGGGTCATTATCATGTCATAATATAAAATGCCATAGCTCAATTATAACCTGTGAGCTTGGGGAAGCACCTAGAGAGTCAGATCACTGTGATTCACCGATTCCATTCTGATGTAATAATATAAAATGTAATGTAGCAATACCATGTCCGTATTGTGACTTGTACACTAGAGAGTAAGATCATTCAATGAGTGGTAAAAAAAACACAAAAATACAAAACACTAGTATGAATCCAGCCCGAGGCTTTAAATTCTAATTTTCAACCATTGTTACCAACATCTCAAGCAAAAAAAAAGTTGGAATGAGAATAATGAATGGGTTTTGAGTAGTGTATTAATGCATTGTGTGCAAAACTCACAAAATTCAGTAGAAGCAACATTACCTTCAGAAGTCGTATGTATACAAAGGAACAGTACCGAGGCAAAACAATAGCAATAATCCACCAGATTTCTGACCCCAAGTTCACAAGGTTACTGGTATGTACTTTGCACCTGCCATTTCTTGTTAACAGCTGCCAGCAGTCGTTAATGCATTTTTTATCAGGAAAGCTACAGATTGAGTCCATGTTATTGCGGCATTTGATGGGATATGAAAGGCAGTTTGCAATGCTGCATAAGTGCAAATGATACCTGAAAGTAAACAGCACAAGCAGAATACAGAGGCATCTTTTCATGTGCCATAGGTACATGGTTGGTTTTAGAGAAAATGGGGACCTGGTTGAATCAAGGTAGGATCTCCTTTGTGGTTTATACAGTGTAAGCTGTACCACCCATCATTGGTTGTAAATTATTCTCTATTATTCACTATAGATATATATATAAGCAGGGTGAACATATCTGCATCATAGCTAAATGTCTGTTGACTAAGTATAGTTGTCCAGAGCTGTTGTGTAAATCATCCCAGTCTTGGAAATCCCTTCAGTATGCATCTAACTGATTATTTATGTAGAGTAATCACATGCATCACTTCACTGAGTAAATGTAATGGAGTGTTGTAGGTATTCCAGTAAAGAAACTCTTTCTGCAACTGCAGAAATAGTCAAATGATCGTTGATCACAGTGACATCTTTGGGGGTCACTTTTGACCCCATATCTAGAGTATAAACAATCATGAGCAGCCACATTTTTGGACAAACACTGCACGAATGCACCAAAGTTTACCATCCTGTTTCAAGCCATTGATATCCCATTCAACAGTCTACGGTATTGTCATACTTAGTAACTGTCTGCTTTCACTGTGGGAATCCACTGCTATGACATAGTTTGTAGTTTGTAATGCCTGTGCCCTAATACTTAGATTTTTCTGTGAGGACTAAGGGGGTAATTCAGGAAAGAGCGAATTTACCTGGCGATCCTTCGATTCACCTCGCCGAGACTGGTATGCGCTCCCTGCTCTCCTGCACGCGGAGATCAGCGAACGCTTTAAAGGTACTTCGGCTCACCTCGTGACCACTCGAGTCTCCTCACCAAAGTACCTTTAAAGCGTTTGCTGATCTCCATGTGCAGGAGAGCAGGGAGCACATACCAGTCCTGGCAAGGTGAATCGAAGGATCGCCAGGTAAGTTCGCTCTTTCCTGAATTACCCCCTAAATCACCAGGGTTAAAAGGTAGGGTCAAGTCAATGCAAAATGTCAATTATAAGTATTCCTTGGGGGTTCCTCTATTTGCATCCTGCACTTTTCCTGGGAAGGATAACAATCAACACAGGTGTGTCTAATATGCATCCATCAAGGTAAACTACAACTCACTGCATCCCCCAAAGGGCAGGATGGACACTCCTGCATTTCTTCCATATAAAGTAAAACTTTGTGCAAATGGTGCTACCTTGCTACTATAAACTGCTAAAACTCAATGTATATTTCAAAATGTTCACATAATAACAAAATCTATGTATAGAACATTATCTGGAAAATGCATTTTGTGTGTGGAATTAGTTTCTTAAAGAAAAAAAGAATTTTAGCTGAACATCTCCTTTGAAGTTGTTTCATTTTCTGTTTCGGGCATACATTTACTATGGCATACATTTACTATGGCACATTTACTATGGCATACATTTACTATGGCACATTTACTATGGCATACATTTACTATGGCATGCATTTACTATGGCACATTTACTATGACATACATTTACTATGGCATACATTTACTATGGCACATTTACTATGGCATACATTTACTATGGCACATTTACTATGGCACATTTACTATGGTATACATTTACTATGGCATACATTTACTATGGCACATTTACTATGACATACATTTACTATGCCATACATTTACTATGGCATACATTTACTATGACATACATTTACTATGCCATACATTTACTATGGCATACATTTAGTATGGCACATTTACTATGCCATACATTTACTATGGCATACATTTACTATGGCACATTTACTATGGCATACATTTACTATGAGACTCCTGTACAGAACCACCATACTTTTAATAATGCAGTATTAGGAATTGCTTTTCCATATGACATCAAAATATGTCCTTCTTTATAAGTTACACTTACTGTATTTTTAAAATGCGTTCACAGCTCCTCTTTATCTGATTGCATTTTGTTTGCGGCGTATACACGCCACCAAAAATGCGACGTGAAGTGTTCCATATGCAGCGTATATGCGTCATGTGCTAGTGTGGTCGGAACAAGTCCCATAGGCTTAAACTACGCGGCATTTTTTGTTTTTAGGCACGGCGTATATATGCCGTACAAAAAACCGCCAGTGTGAACTTAGCCAAGAGGTCAGCAAACTTTAATATGAAAAGAGCCATTTTGCCCCCTCTTCCACTAAAGAAAAGTAGTCCAGAGCCACAAAACATAACAGCTTAGAAACCTTTAAAAGTTTTAATCTTTTTTTAATTTTATCTGTTACAACATCAGAATGCAACAAACAATAGAAAATAATAACAAAAATAAAATATATAACATCAAAATGACATTGATAAATAACCTTTATTCTTTCATTTGTCTTTCAAGGCAGAAGGGAGCTACATGCGGCTCCAGAGCTGTGGTTTGCCCACCCCTGACCTAGCCTAATAGAGTTTGGAAGATTTAATGAGATCTCTAATACATGTTCCATATCTTCCCAGACACCACATTGTAGAGAACATTGTCAACTAATCTGGGAGATCTCTGCTCTGGGCTTAGCCCTAATTAAAATGCAGTGTTTCCTTGGACTGATAAAAGTCATAGACTGAAAAGGAAAAAGTCATATTTCAGGTGATGCTTTGGTTATCGGAGAGTAATTAAAAAAAAAAAAAATAACTATTTTGTTTCCAGTTGCTGCAAAAAAGACTCCAGTGATTAAACAAATAAAAATCAGCAAACATACCTCGTTATTAAATCGTTAGCATTTGTCTCCCAGCAAAATAGCTGGGGAGTCTTTGTCAGCAAAAAAGTACGCCAGTCTCCAAATGCTCAAAACCTTTTATTCAGTACAAAATCCCAAAATTTGCAACCCAGGTTTATATTCATCATTTGCTTTAATGACAAATAAAAATCATATTACTTTCTTCTGATCAGAGCTTGATTTGATTACTGAAGCAAAGATGAAATGACAGACCTATCAAATATTCCAAGAACTATAAAATGTCCCTAATGATCAATGCATTTGATTAGTCACCTGTGAACTCTTTAAATGTTATCTGTGTGTATTCCTGCTGATCCCTGCAAAGCAATTCGTTTACATAGTATGAAGTGAATGCATTAGCTCGAGACATTTAAAAAAAGTACATCTTACCTTCAATTCATGTTCCCACCAGGAATTAATCGCAGACTATGTTATCCTTGCTTCAGTAAGCCAGTAACATTCAACCTGTGGCCATAAATTGTAGATGTTAGAGAGGAGAAGGCACAGGTAGGAACTGCGGGTCTTATACTCCAACCTGTGTGAGCTACAGAGGAGAACTCTTCAGATCTGTCTTTCCAAGAGGCATAAAAGAATAGCAGCTGGATACTTGTGTGGCTGCTGAGTTAGGGAGAGAGAGAAACATGTACTAGGGAGGGAGGTGGATTATTTCCTGATGCTCTCTCTATACTGTGCGACCACACCAAGGTTTGTATTCTCTAGGGAACACAATGAAATGCTTATCTTCCTCTGGGTGACAGGTAGCGGAAGGATGGAGCAAGGAATTAAACCAACACTGAATACATAAACTGAATTTAGCATGGTTCAGTGCAGAGAAACTGTTCAGACATGTCAAACACCATATTTTAGTCAAGTGATGTTTACCAGGCAGGACTACAATCATTATTGAGCATTGCAGAGTCCCCAGTCCTCTTCTTCCAATACAATTACAGTGTCTTGCACAGCAACAGAGAACTATGGGAAAATTGGCATTTTGTTTTATAAATAGTTTTATGTCTGACACAAGCTAAGATACATTTGTTTTATTCTATTTCACATACAGGTAAGTCATCCAGTTTCCATGTAATTTTTATATCTGTCTAATATATATATATATATATATATATATATATATATATATATAGGTGTTTGTGTGTGTTTGAGTATCAATCACTTAGATTGTAAGCTCTATGGGGCAGGGACTTCCATCCTCTTGTGCCACTCACAACCCGGCACTTGAATGATTTTATGCTTGTAAGTTACTCACTTGTATTGTGTAATGCACTTTTCCCATGTCTATCATATATTTGCATTACTGAATTGTACAGTGCTGTGTAAATTTGTGGCACTTTATAAATAAAATGATACATACATAAAAAGTGGTTTACTTTGAGGGGATTATTCACTAAAGTCCGAATTGTTGCGTATAGGTGCGAATTCGCCAGATAAAGACAGTCGCAATAGGCTGCTACTGTCGCAGTCGCATCTTTATAATGAGAATATTGTCGCAGTCGTGACTTTATTATGGGAAAATTGTCACAATATTAACATTAAAAATTTGTATCGACTTTACAATGGGGAAATTGTAGCGGATTTACTATGGGAATCCGCTGTTTGTGAAATCGACAGTAGAATTTGCACCTTAGTGAATAACCCCCTGAATCTGCTTGAGATGAGGTTTGTAAAGGGTTACTGTACCTATCAAGGTGCTGTAAGGAATGATTTAGCATTTCAATAATGCTTTGTATGCAAGAAGACGGATTTCTTGATGTGATCATCAAATGAAGCAAGTTGAGAATGTTCCAGGGAATAGTTTGATTGACAACAAAGAGATTGGGAAGGACATATTTATTTACATTTAATTATATTTATACTATTTATAGTATGTGTATAGGAAAGATACAGTATGCAGAACTTTACTGATGTTAACCATTCATATTAATTCCTGCCCCTGTGAGACTTATAATCTCATTTCCCTACATGATCACACATACGACTTGGACCAATTAGTCAGACTCCAATTAGTTACCTGTATGTCTTTAGACTGTGGAAGAAAACCCATGGAAGCACAGGGATGAAAAAGAAACTATGTGCAGATGATGCTCTGAGTGGAATAGAATCCAGGACCCAAGAGATGCAAGGTAAGAAACAGTTTTAGGCAGTGAGAGCGCTTGTTTTTTTCACAATTAACTAAGAGGGGTTTAAACCGAATTCATTTTGTATCTTTTTTTTTTTAAATAACCTGGAAAAGACAGAATTACCCATGGGTGCTCTGAATTGCAACCTCTACTTATTCTATGTGGTCATGTGCATGCTTCATACAGGCAGTGGTGTCACTATAAATAAATGGGCCATGGTGTATGATCTACCAGGACACCACCATAACCTCCCCAAAGCATTCCATCACTATCCCAAACTACCATCCTACACTTCTCTGAAATGTATCCCCATCACCCCCACACACAGCTTTCAAATGTATCCATTGCCTCTGAAGCACCCAGCACACAGACTTCTCCACACCACCCCCTCCAAACACCTACCCAAAGCACTCCCACACACAGCTCCAAAATGTATCCCTCCAGCCTCTCTGAGGCATCCCAGCATTCCACACACCTCCCTGAATCATCCCTCCTCTAAAGCCAAATACCAGGGAATTATGGGTCAGTGGTGTTGGGTTTTGAGGGCAGCATTGTGTTGAAGTAAAAACTATGGTTGTTATTACCCTCACAGTTCTTCTCCTGCTCACAGTAAAGAATTATGTTGGGGCTACTAGGATTTTTCACCCCCACAATTTTCTGCACCAATGTCATCTAACCTTTGATGCCTCTCCAACCAGCAGTTCTATAAATGTAATCAAATGGAAACAAAACCCTTTGGATACAAGGTCATGTCCTGCCATGTGGCTTGTGAGAGAATTGCTCTCATTCAATAAAGAGTATCTAAAAATACATAAGCACTTATTTATGTGAAGTTACAAAGCAAATGAGTCTAAAAATCAGTATGCTTAATGAATCTGCACTGTATATATTGCTAAACTTTGGCAACAGGTGCAAGGGAAGCATACCATAATAGTCATAATTATAATAATATCAATAATTATAGTTATGATAATGTACAGTCCGCCATTATTCCTAAATTCCACTCTAGTGATTCAGTTACTGCCATTCTAGGATTTTTCTGAAGATTACCGGCTAATGTACATTGTATAATATTAGTGTCACAGGCTATTTAGAAAGTAATTTTTCCAATGTGGATGCATATATTAATGCAGAGATTTAGAGGTTCTGAGTAAAGGGAAATGCTATATTATAGGGGAAAAAAACTTAAAGAGAAGATAAAAATGATTGGAGATATAGTAATCCATAGCAACCATTCAGGAAACTGTGTTCTGCATTTAAACTGTGTCTAATTGCTAATTGAAGCATGGTGCACCATGTTACTTTGTATTACCGTTATGTAAGGCAAAGATGAAAGGCAAATTAGAAATGCAAAGGCTTGTAAAATTAGACAGTAGACAACATTACCTGTATTCTAAGGAATAATAATCTATTTCTAGCTGAAATTGCAAAGTACAATTGTTGGAAAACCTAGCCTTTAAATCTGTATAATATTTCTTTGAAAACATAAAAACTCACAATATGAAAAATGTATTTTTGGTTTCAGAAGTAATAGCATGTAGCTCAAGGCTATATCAAGTAGCATACATCAGGTGTCAGTGCTGGAAAGGTTCATTTATGATCCAACAAAATGTTCCTCAGGGTTCCATACATTACGACTTTTTATTCCTAACTGAGGGCAAGAATTCCAGTTTCAACCCATTGGGTATTATCCTTTGTTAGTGTTCTTCGTACCCTCAGATGTTATGCTGCTGCTCACCTAATTCTAATCTGGTGCACTCTACTGTGCTCTTATATAAAATGATATTGGCTGAGGAAATCACTTTCCAACCAGGAATATATTCCAGACCCAAGTTGAATCTTCCTGGTAAATCTCCTTCCTGGACAGTGGTGAAAAACAATCCAACTAGCTGGTCATGGATTTATATACCTGAGATCATCTGACACTGTAGGGAATTTCCAGCCCACATCTAGTAAACCATACTGCAAAGAGTCCTTATTACTCAAACCAGGGCCTTGGGCAAAGTTGCCCCCCTCAACATTGTCCCTCCAAGACATTAATACAGACTTGCATGGCTCTGATTTCCTCAAAAGCTGCTGATTGGAACTTAAGAGCAGGCTAGGGTTTGGCTCTTTCTGTCCAATACCTAGGAGACTCTTACTTCAACTCCTGATTAGCAGCACTGGAAGAGTACAGAGATGGGTAAGTCTGAAGTAGTGCTCAACAGAGTTCTGCTGGAGGCCTCCTTGAGTTTGGAGGCCCTGGCCAATATCCCCTCCAAACCAGCCTTGGGCAGACAGTAACCTAACTTAAAGAAATATCATCCTTCCTGATTCAGTAAAATGGTACAGCTTGCCTCTCAGATTTTCCAAAATTCCATTTCAAAGAATAAAAGTGTGAGAGCCCCACACCACTGTGAACTGTAAAAATAAGCTCTGACACTATCAGATTAACCCCTGCGAAGCAGGTCATGTTTTCTTTACCTCAGATTATCCACTGACAAAAATAGCAAAAGCACAAATTATAGATAACTCTCAAAGAGCTGTGCCATGGCTAAACTTTATCAGCAGTAATGCCAGATGGGAAATTATCACCTTATCAAGCTGCATGTAGGCTTGCCTGCAGGTACTTTATTGCAACAAAATACAGGACTGGTGTTTTCTTACACTAAAGCACTTGATTTGATGCAGTCATGTGGTATGAGATGTGTTTTGTTTGTGATTTGTTGCCATTAGGACAATGGTATATTGAGTGTTTTTACCAGTATCTATACCCGAGAACTCCAAGGGTCCCTTTGGCCTGGTGATCAGCTTCCCTTCTGCTGATGTGATTTGTATCACAAGAGGAGCATGGCTTTATGTTGTCCAAGATGCATATGATTGGTTAGGTGGTGGATATGGGGTGGAGATAAGCAGGGTTATAGGCATAATGGTACTGACCCCTTTTTTAGCCAGTCTTTGGGAAACAGTGAGAGGCCCTAGATAGCAGTGGCTAAGTCACAACTGCTGAAGGCCCTACTGTTCCAGCTTTGCAGCAAGTTGACTTTCAAACACAAAGCAAACACTAGATTTTTTTCTTTTTTCAGTTCACTGTCATCAGCATACGGCGAGTGATTTAAGTAAAAAAATCCAATTAGATTTTCTTTGGAGGCACTGACCTGTATAAAAGCAATTCTTGTATCTCACCAGCTTCTGGAATACATGTTAAATCACTGATAAATAAGCTGCTGAATCCATGTTTCCATTTATTAATACATCTCTGTATTCGCATGCAATTGCTGAATCTGATTTTCCCGGTAAGGTGTGGGACTGAGTAAGTACATGCATTACTTCATACCAACGTAAGCAGAACATATTTTGTTTTTCTTTGTACATTGTAATGTTCTACTTTGAAAGCACAAGCTGAAGGAACAATTAAGTCTTGTGTATTAAAATGTCAGAATTTAAATATATTTAATGATCACGTTGAGCAGAGATTTGCCACAAATACATATTTAATTTAAATAACTCCACGTGACAGCGACATACAATTCAGACCTGACAATTTATTTATTTCTCTTCAATATGTAAGCATGGTGTAGAATGTAAGAAGGTCTTAAAGGAGCAATGACAGCAGAAAAAGAACAAACCCATTTGCAATGAAATTCTCACACTGTGGTTGTGTTACCTTTGGTGGTGATTTGTATTGATTTTATTTGTGATTATTTTTCATTTTTAATCTGTTAAGTAAACAATCCCCCATCTCGGTCCATTTTTTTCTATACAACATTAGAAAATGAATATTTATGAAGTGCCCCAGAAAGCTCAACTGAGTTTGGGCCCTAACCACATATCTGCCAATGGCTCCGCTGCATGCCAATTCTACTCATGTGTTGCTGGCACATTTGGGATATGGTATTTCAGTGAACCCAGGTAAACAGCCACACCAGGGGCAGAATGTACTGGGGGTAGGCATTGATGACCTAATTTTTATTCTTGCAGGAGGCCGGACTTCATTGAATGAGCCAATCAGGGCAACTAGAGCTCAATATGAGTGGGAAAAAGACAGTGCTACAGCAGAGGGTGGACAGGGATGCAGACAACAATTTCTACAATCTAGAGATTTTCCCTCTGTCCTCCAAGGGGGTTAAAAAACTTGTTATTTTAATGAGTGTTTGTTTAATATAAGATTTTATATAATTTTGTTCTAACAAAGACATGTTTAGATAGATAGAGGGGTGGTGCTGTGGGGGGATGGGACTTCAATGTCGATTTTGTACTGGGTCATAGGGAGGGGGTCCACTTCTCTAAAGTTACACCGTTGTGCCCAATCATTATATTAAAGAGATAGCGGTAGGTGCAATTATCACATGAAAATTTGGTTCACCTTCCTGTGCAGCAACTTCAATGAAAAAACTACAAACACCACGGGGTGTACAACTATAGCGACTGAAAGTGCAACTTATGTGAATTTTGCAAGAATATTTTTCAATATGGATCATTTTTACTCAGTGCTATATAAACTGAGGGAAGTTGAAAATGCGGCAAAAAAAGGAAAGAATAACCTTAACGTGGCGAAGAATGTCAAAATGGATCGAATTGTGGAGAATAGGTCAAAATGACCTTTTTATAAATTTTGTGTCTAAAAGACTGGTTTGTTTTCTGTGTTCTTCCTCATTGAATCGGTTACAGAAATGGTTAGCGTCTCTTCATTTATTTTAACTGATTAAAACCCTACAAAATATGAAATTCCTAATAAGGCCTTCTTTATCTATTTTCAGCTGAAGCAAAGATCCTGCAGACTCATTTTATATGCATTGTTAGGCAATTGTTTACTTATGCTTCAATAAATCGGATGCCTTGAAAGGTCTCTCCAAATGGAACAACTTCCTTTAAATTCCTTAATGTATTTTTACTTACTGGCTGTACACAACAATGGACCCGAGATAACCATTTCCAATCATTTAAACTACAAACCCCAAAATCAGAAAAGTTGGCACGTTGTGTAAATCGTAAATAAAA
>WMED01006085.1:0-18832 GCA_019650415.1 Pipa parva | reverse complement strand
TCGCACCATCCACTTGAATTGAAAATGTAGGAACGGGACCAGGTTTGGGTGGGAATATAAAATTGATTACTCAACGGGTGAGCTAGCGCCCATACACAGTACTGTAATATGGACATCCAAGTATTCCATAGATTAGTTACACCACACCGTATACTCCTTATAGCACATAGTGACCCCAGGCAAGTACATGACAGAGATACTGCTTGTAATGACTGCATTCAGCACAGTGACCTCAATAACACTCAGGACACCCAGAGCCCCAAGTGTATGCTTTCTTAACCCTTAGGTTAGGTTCACACTAGCTTATTATTCGCAGTGCATAATACGCTAGTGTGAAAAAAAAATATGACTCAATGAAAGCCGATACTACTCCCCTAGTTCCGGACACACTAGCGTATGATGCGCATACGCTGGGTCTTGAATGCTGTGTGTCACATTTTGGCCTGTGTATGATACACCGCGCACAAAATGCAACCACATAGGAAGTGCTGTGAACGCCGAGGGAGCATTCACACTGTCGCTGTAAGAACAATAATAGAAAAATACGCTCAATGTATTTTTTTTTCTTTTCACACTAGTGTATTATGCGCTGTACATAATACGCTAGTGTGAACCTAGCCTTACTCAGGTACCACCCTCAAAGCACTTCAGACACCAGACTAACACTAAGGTAAGGCTACGGCTACACCAGATTTTTTTAATCACAGTACAGCTGCATGCAGTTACAACTGCTCTTCTATCCTGACATAAAGCACTCCATAGAGTTAATTGAACCACTGCTTGCAGTGCTTTTATGAGCAGGAAACAAACAGCAAAAAGCATTCAAGCCCAAAAATAAGAAAAGTTGTACCAATCGGTGGCCTATTTACTCTGTAATGTGCATTTTTCAGTAAACAGGTATGGTTTTATCCACATGCAACTTTACCATAATAAAAAGCCTTGTGTAGCCTTATCCTAAAGGGGAATATTTATGAAAAGAGCAGTCTAGTTTGGTTCCCACAAATAAAAAAGTGAAAATCCCCATTTCTGTTTATTATCACTGCATTTTGATAACATTTTGATTGGATTTTCTGTTATCCTATTGGAGATAATGCTTACGCCAGGTCAGGAGTAGTGGGCAGTCATTAGCAAAAATGAACTGAAAAATAAGCCGGTGAATATCAGCAAGTCGAAAAGTTACAGCAAATGAAATGTTGAAAATTTATTTGCAGTGTCAATTTTTTTTAACTAGACAAAAGTGTTCAAAACTGATAAAATACAGAAAAAACTTATCATTAACATCCCCTTATGAATCATATTCATTAGTTGCTGATAATGGCTAATCAACATTTCCTGTGTTTCATGTTTCTATCAAAGGGCAAGATTTCTCTCTGCATATTCAGCAAAGATGACTATTTGTGCAGCGTGCTGAATTGTCTCACAGTTTGTTACACTACGCTGACAATTTGCCAAGGCATACTGGCATGATTATGCAAATTTGACTTGGCTATATAAAACTGGTAAATTGGGGAGCTCATGGCTGGGTTCCTGTTGCTAATCTGATGACATTTTACTCAAAGGGCTTAGAATTAGTGTTAACCAAGTACGAATATAAGATAGGAATTGTCTGCAATTGAAATAAATGTAAAGCACAATTGTTGTACTCTATGCAACTATACAGCACTGGCAACCAAAAGTTTACAAAATGGAAACATCACCCTTTCTAATGATAATTTATGCCTTTTTCTAGTATGGTGTCAATAATGTAGAAAACAGCCTGTCTATACTCAGAAAGTATTATGCAACAATTCACGACAATCAGGGGCAGGAAATGCAGGGAAGCCTCTCCTGGGCCGATGCACGACCGGCACCTGGACCCCCCTCTCCCCTTGGCACACCAAAGGGGTCACTGCGACTACTGTGACCACTCTAGATCTGCCAGTGATGACAATTCACTTCATTGTTGCAACAATAAGCTGTTAGTGAATATGCACAATTGACTTCACTATACGCTACAGGTGAATTGTCACATATTGACAACTTCACTTTGAGAGGTGAAATCACTCATTGATAAATATGCCGCTTTTGCTAGTGCTTCAATATGTGCTTCAAATAAAAGAGCCACAGTTAAAATGATAATGTAAATAAAATGTTTAAGCTTTGAAATACAGTAAATAAATGGGGTTATCGATATCCTACTGTTATTGACTCTTTATTGTAACAGAGCACTGCAGTGTTGTCAGGGGCACTCAGAAAAAAAAATATTTTAAATGGAAAATGTCATATAATAATAATTCATATTTTTGAAAGTCACGATTGTTACATTTTTATCAAATGGTGGAAGTGATTATGACAGTTTTCTCCTTCCAGTTGTAGTAACGACCATTTCCATATTATTGATATTATTTTTAGCAGGAGCCCCTTAAATTAAAGCAGCTGTATGTGAAAGCACTGATGGCAATGAAAGTAGAATAGATTCTGTAACAATCTGCAACTTAAAATTGCTGTAGCTGGTGACATAGGGACACATAGGGAAAAATGTTCCTTATAATTTTTATTCCTTAATACAACCATTCCAGTGTTTTTAATACCTCCCAACGTAGTTTTAGAATTTTGTGATTTATATCTCCCAACTGTCCCAAAAGAAATAATAGTCTATCCCAATTCTGGAGCTGCGAGCCATTTATTTTAATCCTGTAGAAATAAGAAGTACAGAAAAACCTTTCACATCTTTTTCCATAATATGGAGTTAAATAAAATTTATTTTTAGGCTGGGTTCACACGAGCGTATGATGCACAGCGCATCATATATTCGTGTGAAGAAAAAAAAAAAGAAAAGTACGCTCCGGCGTATTTTTCGTTTATACTTACCAGTGACAGTGTGAACGTTCCTTCAGCATTTACAGCACTTCCTGTGTGTTGCATTTTGGGCGCAGTGTATATACGCCGGCCAAAATGCAACACACAGCATTCCGGACACAGCGTATGCACATCAACTAGATAAGTATCGTTGGCTTCTATGAAGCTGTATTTTTTTTTTACACGAGCAGATGATGCGCTGCGCATCATACGCTCGTGTGAACCCAGCCTTAGTGCTCAGGATTATACATATAATAGTAAAAATCAGTGCTAGTTAAATACAAGCAGTACCATAGATAACATTGAGAAACATATTAAGATACAGGAGGTAAAGCAGAGACACATGGCTGCACTGGCTACTTTTAGTTGAGCTATTTATAGCTAGTTACAAGTCTACTTCATTGTTTCCTAAGGAGGAAAACTGCTACTATTTCTAGCTTGTTTGGTTTGTCCCATATGAAACAAAGGGTCACACTGTTTTTTAAATGAAAACTGTAAATAGAGGCATTAAGAAAACTTAGAATTTTATATATTGCTTAAGGTTTCTTTCTATTTTCTTTTTATTAAAAAAAAATACAAAAACTGAAAATCAGAAAAACAATTGGATTAAAAGAGATGGGAATTTTTCTGTTTCCATGTAAAGTCTCTGTATTCTGCCACATTTTGACACAGATTTGTTAATAAGATATCCACAAAAAATTGAAATGATAGCTCTCCTCCAATCAGATCCCTGCTAGATCGTGATTTAAGGGATCTGATTGAAGGAACTTTAATGTCAGTCATTATTTAGCCGCGCCCAACCCGACTAAGAAAGAAAAGTCACACTGACAGGGAGATGACAGAGAGAAACTCTGTATAAACGTATATTTTTTTTAATACATATATATTTACAAAAACGTTTATTTCATTAGTAGAACCTAAATTAGCATTAGAGTTTTGAGGTGACAGGTGCACTTTAACTGAGTGGAAGCTACAGCCTATAAGTTTTTTTTATATCACAAAATACACGTTTAAAGGTTTGTAGACGGCTGAATAAATGAAAATGTTGGTTGGGAACATTAACCTGTGTGTGGCATGTTGCTAAGAAGAAGGGGGAAATCTGTGTGGGGTGATGTCCAACACTGCAGCCATTTCTGAAAGCCAAACACAGAATTTTGTTCCCAACCACCATTTTCCATTTATTCAGGTGTCTTCATACCTCTGGACCACCCTGTGTATATATATTATATATAGACCAGTGATTTTCAACCGGGGTTCCGCGACACACTGGTTGCAGGTAGGCAGGTTAGCTGGGATACGGTCCAGATCACTGTCTGACAATAAACACATCGGGACCGTATCCCGGCTAACAGTGATCTGACAGTGATCAGAGTAAACTGATCACTGTTAGCAGGGACCAAGCCTGCATCATTAGATGCATCATTAGGCTATCCTTGCGTTCTCTCTCTGATGAGTCGGTAATGATGCTGATCCGATGCCCTGCAGTACACCAGGACCACCAGCACTCCTCTACTAAGTAGAAGTCTACTTCATTACCAGCACTTTAATTCATTCCCGGTGAGCATATTAAGGCTCTGTGCCCAGCCTAAGTAAAGTGGGAAAGGTTAAATAGGGGAATACTTAACCCACTACACCCATAGTACTTACTCTGCCTTTACACTTTGCCTATTCTCTGCCAGTACTCACCCATCCATGATTAACGCCCTTTCAAGCACTCTACTGCCCACATCCCCTGCAGCTCTGTGCAGACTATAGGATGGAGGCACTGTGGGTGGATATACGTGGATGAACTCTGATCAGCAGCTTACTCTGATCAGTTAGATATCCCAATGTCACATTTACCTCAGCCATCTCGAGCACCACTTCATCAGCAAGCAGTTTACCCTGATCACTGTTAGCCGGGACCCGACTGGGACCGTATCCCGGCTAACCTGCACGCAGTATGTAGTGTAGGGGTGTGTAGTGTACATACTGCGTGCAGGCAGGCGGGTTAGCCGGAATACGGTCCTGATCGCTGTCAGACAATACCGATGTCAGCTTCATCAAACTTTCTTTTTCTAATAAATAAATAGTATAACCGCATAGTGCACATGTACTACATTGTAGTGCATGCGCACTATGTGGTTATACTATTTCTGTTTCCGTTCCAGAAAAAAACTATTTCTGTTTCCAAAAAAATTTCTGTAGGGGTTCTGCCAGAGGGTGACGACACCAGAGGGTTCCCCTGAAGAAAAAAGGTCGAAAAACACTGATATAGACACACACTTCCAGGGTGGAGCCATTAGTTCTCAGCAGCATGCTTAATAGATTCTCTGTCTGCCACTGTTATAAGTAACATGACAACATTGTACCATTTAACATTCAGCAAAGCATTTTCCTAAAAAAAACAAAGAGTTTGCTTTGACTTCACTTGGCAAGTTGCAACGTTTGTAACTTACTTTAAGCTTTACTCTCTGGGTGAAGGTTTGCCAAGAAGTGAGTATTAGCAGAATATTAACAACTCAGAAGGTAATAGCAGGAAACCTTATGCTGTATATTGGAAGAGTGTTTTTGTTTGCCAGCTCAACTTTAAAGGAATTTTATTGCACCCCAAGTTTTTACAAAAAATTTTTTACATTGAATTATTCATATGCGTGTATCAATTTGTATTTAAATATTGCAGTCATTTTAACATGGCTTTGATAAGGCAAGAAACAGTACAGTGATGTGCATAAATGTGTAAGAACTTAAAGAACCAGTAACATCAGAAAAAAAAACTTTTATTGATATATTTAATTGAATGTTGCTTCTGTTAACTACTGGCAAATTACAAAAAGTCATCAAGCAACCATTTAAGCCTGTGGGTGTGGGTGTAATAAAAGAAATTCCAGCAGTCGTTACCCTGCCTGGTGCCTCCACCACTGCAACCCCTCTGTGTACCGCATGTCTGTGCCCAATGCCCCTCCAGATCCCTGTAAGTGAAGTTTTTTTGGCTCAGAGGGGTGTAGAAAGGGACGGAACAGCGGGGTGGAAAGGGACCAGGGAACTGTAAGTCTGCTACTGCCTCTGAAGAATCTCCAAATAGATGAAAAGTGCTAAGGTACAGAGATAAAAAATCTATATTTTACCACTTTCTGTTCATTTTGTTATTTTATAAATATCCCCCAAATGGTAATGTCACACAAAGGGATATATTTATTGAAGGGTGAAATGTCATTTGAATTGAATTGGCAGTTATTATTACATAGAAACTGTAAAAAATGTTATCTTTGAAGTTGAGGTTTTTTTTATATTTATTGCTTTCTGTTGTTTTTCTCTTTGCTGCTTGCAGCGATCTTTTATAAATTGGACTTTCTGGAGAACTTCATGAATATGTATTATCTAAAGCTCAACACAGAACAATAGGACTAGTTGGAGTTTGATTAACCAACACACACAACGTGGCTGCTGTCAGTAAAGATGAAACAGACTGAAAGCAATGCAGTTCATAAATTCAGCTTCAAAGATAGCATTTTTAAGGTCAGCTACAAAACAGCTGTTATGGTCTTGGCCTTAAAGTGCTGTATTTGATTAACTACAATGCCAAGCCAAATGAATTTTTTATAGTGTTATTATTCCTTGTAAATTGTTACCTTTTAAATAGAATCCCTTAAAGTGGACCTTAAAATCCTGTTTTTAAGAAGCAGAGTTTTCTTAGCTGAATACATATTCTGTAATACAATAAAACAAAGATCCTTATCCAGTCAAACACTGCTGTGCCCATGGAATATTTGACTGAAAGACTGCCTTAAAAAACTGCAGGTGCCAGGATAATTTTCCTTCCAATAGAAACAGTACAGCAGGCAGAGGATAAGGACAATACATATCAGGTGCACTTAGCGCAGACCTGCATTAAACTGTTACATACAAATAAAGACCAGATAAGTCAAAGCAAATAAATCAGTTAAGGAAAAATACTATGTAAGAACACTGTACTGCCTTTTGTATCATCAGTGTACTGCCAAACCCCACTCTCTTCACACTTCCTACTACAAGCTTCCTATACTATTAATTTGGGTGAACTGGTATTCCAAAAAAATCAAACTGTTATTTAAAGAAAATTCACAAATGAATAAACATGAACGTAGCATTTAGAAGCACAAAAAAAAAAAAAGTGCTAAAAATCATATATATATATATATATATATATATACAGATTGCTCCCTGTCTGCCATTAAATTACCAGACAAATTAAAACCATCCCACCAGGAATTTCCTAATTCCACTAAATGTCATTGCTGATAACACAATAAATAGTATTCATGTCCTAGGATCTAATGAGGAGTATTTCAGCACGCTGGCACTGTGTATTTTTCTTTCCACAATTTAGTGCTGATGCCCTATAGATAAAAGCAGTGGGATTAGGCATCCAAGCACCAAAGCAGCCACCTCCAACCGACTCAGTCCTTGTCTGGCACCAGGATCTGGGTTATGGCTGTGTCCCATTCTTCCTACTTCTGGAAGGATATGGACTGTGGCTACGTAGAGGAGAGTTCCAGCTGAGAAGAGCATGGCAAATCCAATGACATTAACCTCAGAAAGGGTCTCTTTACTGCTCTTGCTCAGTCCCAGGTAAGTTAGGATGGATACGACAGGTGCTATCCAGGAAAACCCTAAAAAGTGCTTCCGAATTTGATTTCTCTCTAGGCCAGCATGAATGAGGAAAGATACCAAGCCGAATGCTTCAGGGGCCTTGTGTAGCATTTGCGCAACAAATACAATTAGCTGAGCACTAGTCTGTGAAGCAGAAGCTGCAACACCGAGGGGAACTCCATGCACTGCTGCATGGACCACAAGGCCCAGCAGGGTTGTGGTGATCTTGGAGCTATCGGCACAATGCTTACCAGAGCTGGCAATCTAATCTACAGGCAGCATGAAAATAAAACCAAGAAGCAGCGAGACCCCAATGGGAACATGCGACAGAGAATGGTCGTGTTCATGAGCTACAGAGATGATGATGTCATACCAAACGTAGGGCTGAAAGACTGCAGTAATACAAGCAAAACTCTCTGTTTATTTTCTGCTTCAATGCCCAACTTGAATCTGGAGTTGGGGTGGATGGGGCTAAAAAGATGACTGACAATACAGTTCTTTAAGGCCAGGGTCACACTAGCGCAGCGGTTCTCAACCCCCCTGGGTTGACGTTTTGGCCCAACATCATCGCGTCGCACGTCACGCGATGATGTTTGGGTGAAACGTCATCACATACGCGTGTCACGTGATGATGTTCAGGCCCAATGTCACCATGCAGGAACCCTTATATAAAGGGACCTGCAGTCTCTCCCGGCTTCACAGCATGTTTGTAACCCCTGTGGGAGCATTATTTGACCCACAAAGGGGTTGTGACCCACAGGTTGAGAACTGATGCACTAGCATATAGGTGAATGTCACAAAAAATGCCAAAAATACACGTTGCGAAAAAACATTGAAAATAATGACCAATACATATATACTGTCACACTTGGATTTCATAGAGATTAACATGCACCAGAAAGCTTCATGAACAGAAAGTACCAGATCAATAGCATGGGAATACATTGGAACTCGGTAATGAGCGCAGGTCCCTTTATATAGGGGCTCCTGCGTGGTGACGTCATGCCCAAATGTCATCACGTGACATGTTTATGTGATGAAGTTGCGGCAAAACGTTATCACGTGACACACGACGTGATGACGTCATGCCCAAACGTCAGCATGTGATGTCATCGCGGGGGGGTTGTGGTCTCAAAAACGTTGAGAACTGCTGAGCTAGTGTGTCCCTAGCCTAATGTCAAGAGAAGAGAATAATGTCAATCATCCTTTTGGCCCCACCCCTCCAACTCCAGATTCAAGGCGGCCATTGAGGCAGAAAAGAAGCAGGCAGTTGTTTGCTTCTATTGCTGCAGTCATAGCTGAATGCTTTTAGAATTTAGCTAAGACAGCTCCCTGCTACTTAAAAACAGACTTTTAAGTGGACCTGACAGATCCACTTTAAGTTTCCTGCTTTTTTTTTTGTTTGTTTTATCTTTACTGATAGCAGCCATGTTGTATGTGTTGGTTAGCATACCCCACCCAGTCCCATTGGTTTCAGTGGTGCTTTAGATCAGAGGTCCCCAACCGCCGGTCCGCCTAGTCAGAGCACGCGATAATGTTCTCTGCCGTAGCCGTGACAGCTCGCAGCTGTTACAGCAGAGAACATTATGCAGGACGGGGCGGGGCATCGGACGGGTCTTTGAGACGCAGCCAGCACAGCAGTAGCCTGTTGCACGGGACGGGGCGGGGCAGCAGGCTCTCCTCACTAACTCGCCCCCGGCAGAACTTGTTGTGCGGGGCATGCTGGGGCGGGGCAGCAGACTGGCCTCATTGATGCGGCTCCGGTGTTACGTGTGTAGCGCTGCTAAGCTTCACCCCTCCATAACCACGCCCCCATATAACCAAAGCTCTGCCCTCACCCCCACCTCACCGGGCCATGGAAAAGTGGTCTTGCTTAAAGCCGGTCCCTGGTACAAAAAAGGTTGGGGACCTCTGCTTTAGATGATGTACATTCAGTGAATGCCTCAGAACACCCACCTTTAAAGTTAAAGTTAATTAAATAAATTTAATTTCTTTATAGACACAATTTACATTTTTGAAAGAACAGGTTGAATATATAGTAGTAAAAAGAAAGGCATTTCATTCATTTTTTGGTAATACTTTTCTTTTAAGAGATGAGCAATGAGGATAAATTAACGCAAAGCACTGAAAGCTAGATTATGAATTGACAGTTATTGTATAGGAATGAATGCCATGCCAATCCAAATGGCTTGCTTCTCTTTCTCTGATTTTACCAGTCCTTTAATAAGATTCTGCCTGTCTGAATTTGCCTTAGTAATTTTGGCAATAAAAATGTTGTGTGTGCCATTACTTTAAATACTTTAAGTACTTTTTGAATTTGTCTAAACAATTAAATGGAGTTATTTTTAAAAATGAGATAATTAGGTAACCAATGATATCTAATTAAGGCATGTTAACCTCAACTATGACGCTCAGAATTTCATACAAACTGAAATCAGAATGTCAGGGTCACCATTTCAATATTAACAAAAAACAAAAAATAGTAACACAAAAAAAAAATTGGATTAGCATGGCATTTATTTAAATACAGCAATTGTTAAAATGTTATCTTTGAAGTTGAAATCATGAATTTTATCCTGTTTTGTCTGTTTTTATGTTTACTGATAGTAGCCATGTTTCTGTAGTTTATATAAATAAAATACTCAGGCATATCCTATTCTTTAGTTATTCCATAGCAGGGCACTCTCAGCATTAGGGGGTTATTCACTAAAGTCTGAATTGTTGCGTATAGGTGGGAATTCGCCAGCTAAAGACAGTCGCATTAGGTTGCTACTGTCGCAGTTGCGACTTAATAAAGAGAATACTGTCGCAATCGCGACTTTATTATGGGAAAATTGTCACAATCTTAACTTTAAAAAATTGTCGAAACATTACAATGGGGAAATTGTTGCGGATTTGCTATGGGAATCCGCTGTTTGAGAATTCGACAGTCGAATTTGCACATGAGTGAATAACCCCTTTATAAGTGTTTTCTATAAAATGTACACTAATTCTCCAGGTTATACAGAAAGTACATAGCTCTCACTGAGGACCTTATTGACTAATGGCCAAGTAGTCACGTATAGCTATGAATTTGCATGTATTCCCAACTTCCCTATATTCGCTTATTGAGCAAACTCTGCAAAGTGGCGACTACATGACCAGTTGCAATCTTACGGAGCACTTCGCAGCATAACAGGCATGTGCACAGGTACTTCTACTATTGTTTAAGCAGCGCAGTGTGTCAAAGGAGCGAATGCGACTAGTAGAACTGTTCCAACTTCACCCATTTGACTTCGCCACATCAGAGTGGCAAATTTGTGGGTTGATGGCAGGGCTCTGGTGTGGTGTAAGGGGATTATTCATTCAAGTGACAACATGAACTAGGGTCAAGGTGACTTAGAAATCGAATATTCACAGAATACAGTTAGTGGGACAGTGTGAGGATGACATCAATGCCCTTCACTTATTGAATTCACCTCACTTCACATGACTTCTCACACTAGGAATCTGACAGCAATCACAGCTGTCCACTTGTTGTTCCAGTCTATTCTCCGCTTAGTTTAATATGAGAAGTGAATTCATGACTAGTTTGGAGATGCGACTTGAATTGTAGTGAGGTGAATTCAACAAGTGAATTCACCCTTTAGTCAATAAGGTCCATAAACTCTGTTGTTCTTCATCCTGCCTCTGGGGGTTATTCACTAAGGTTCGAATTCAACTGTCGAATTTGCAAACAGTGGATTCCCATAGCAATTCTACAACAATTTCCCTATTGTAAATTTTTTAAAATTTTTTTAAGGTTAAAATTGCGACAATTTTCCAATAATAAAGTCGTGACTGTGACAATATTCTCATTATAAAGACGCCACTTCGACAGAAGCAGCCTATTGCGACTGTCTTTATTTGGCGAATTCGCACCTATACGCAACAATTCGGACTTTAGTGAATAACCCCCTCTGTCTTTTTAGGTTATACATGTCATAAAGGCAGATCCAGTATAAACATAAGGGGGTACATGATTTAAATAATATTTCATGCCTTCTTATTTTAAGTGAGTTGTGTTGTTGCTGTCACACAAACCTAGCATATTTTATCACTTGCATAAAATCTTCATTTCTTCACATCAATAGCATGGCAAATTTACAATTGTCTCTCATATCTTCATTTATTTATTTGAGAACACAGTCAGCCATTCATATTTTATGTCTATGCATGCTGTTATCTTAGATCAACTTTGCCTTTAGATGAAGTGCATATCTGAGTGTGGTGCATTGTGCAATAGGCTTTTGGCCTAGCAAGAAATTGGATTGGGTTTAGATAAGCAGAACTGTTAATCTCCATGAGAACAAACTGTGGTGTGTGAAGGACATTCACCTTGAGAGAGATCAGCACTATAATAGATAAATCGTATTATTTTCATTAATGGAATGCAAAACTGCCACGTTGAGTCGATTTCTTATTTAAGGATTAGCAGGTTTTAAAATAATGTTAGACGGTGAAAACAACTGATTCTTTTTAGAATTTTCTAATTATGAGATACAATTTGTTTTGTTAGACTGTTCTACCCGGTTGTATTTATTAAAAAGCAAAATTGCAGTGGTAGCTCATACAGACACTGTACCTACACAGTAGTAATACCTAAAAATGCAAATGTCACCAGCACACAGCCAATCAGAAATGAGTAGGCTGTTGTGTCACGCTCCACACAGCTTGAGAGGTATGCCTTGATTTAATCAGTAATATTAATTCTTCATGTTCAAGGCTACGTCTTCTGGTCATTTAATATGTAAAATTATTGAAATAAAAATGCCTCAGAGTGCAGATGAACCCTACTTATAAAATATTGTTTCCTTTAAACTGCAATGGTTGGATTTATTAAAACTGTATTCACATTAGTTAGTATTGCTATTATAACAAAATTAATATTTCAGGAACAACTAAATCAAATAAACTAAATAAAATTGAGGCTTTTGTGCCTTCCATTCAGTGGTCTTAAAGTGTACCCTTAAATACCTACCAAGCCTGAAACTATTCACTTGAATCCCCATTTGCCCAGTAATGGTGGTCATAGCTGGTATGTGCAGGAGTATAAGAGCGGCAGCCATCTTGCTTACATGAGTTACAGGAAACTCAAGGAGTTGGAATGGGACTGGCTGGTTATGTGGGTGGGTGGTTGTGAGGCATGCTAACTAAAAATGGCCATGCTTATAGGGTAAATAGATTCTGTTGATATGAACCGTTAACTCTTTTATATTTTCCTTAAATTCCTAATCTTGCTGTATTCGGTTGGAATAAAGATTGTACAAAGACTGCCTAATATATATTTATCTTTCTGGGTATGAGATGATTAATATGTTTCTGACTAGTACAATGGAAAATGAATCCAATGATGTATTGCATTATCAGCTTTGCCCTTATGATGCCAGTTTAAAGACTGAGGGGGGAATTCACCGTAGTGCGAAGTGAGATCCGGATCCTTCGCCTCACTTCGCACATGCTGTTATGCGCTCGTTGATGTCCTGCACGCGGTCATCAGCGAACGCTTTAAAGGGATTCCAGTCTTGGCAAGACCACTCGACTGTAATCCCTTTAAAGCATTCGCTGATGTCCGCATAACAGTCTGTGTGAAGTGAGGAGAAGCATCCGGACCTCACTCCGCACTATCGTGAATTCCCCCCGAGAGGGGATTTAAGGGGATACTTATCAACATGTGATTTGTCACAGGGATGTGTGAATTTGCAGGAAACTGACAGTTCTTCAAATTTGTATATTCAGCAGAGATCATGCATTTCTGCAGTATTTCTAGTTTTCTCACAGTTTGTGGTATTATGTTAGATGTGTATTTAAACCCTATTTACATCTGTTTCCTGTGAATGTGATAATTTGCTATGGCATACTGATGTACATATATACGACTTTTGGCTTGAACAAATGAAAGTGGAGAATTGTGGGGCTAATCACAGGCCTCTTACTATTCTGGTGGCATTTAACTCAAAATGCTTAGAAAATGTTGCAACCAAGTGTGGACATGACCTAGGAATCGTCTGACATTGAAATGAATGTGAAAAAACAATTGCTGTAATTTATGCCACTATTCTTTGGCAAGAATACCAGTGACCATACAGACAAATTTGGTGACAGCCCTTTCTTGTGATAAATCTGTTAGAAATTGCTAGTATCTTTTCATTAATGTAGATAAAGATATTTATAGTGGTATTGTCTCCTTTAAACAGATCCATGTGAAGATGGCATCCTTTTTCTACAATACGCTTATTCATGATAAATTCGCTACAGTATCTCACTGCTATTATTCCCTTAGTACAGCCGTCGCCATCGCTGGTATTTCTGATTTCCCCATCGGGCGAGCAGTTTTTCAGTACAGGCCACAGACCCGATCTGACAGTTTTTAGATCAGATCAGCTGCCTACACTGAAAGCCTGATCGCTCGCTGGGGAATGCTCCTACAACACAGGCGTGATGACGTCACTCATCAGCGCCTGCACTTCTGGGGAAGGAGCTAGTGAGTGATGTCACCTTTTTGGCACTTTAGGCCAAAAACTTTCACCGCCACTGCCCTAGTACTATGCTTAGACAGTTCTATGCTACAATGTAACCATTTACTTCCAGGTCTACAACATAGGCTAAATAATAAACAATTGACTTTACTACATTATAGGAAAACTGAAAGAGATTTCATTTTGCCATGCAAATCTATGTGTATGTACAGTGCTGCGTTTCCTTTACTTATCAAGAAAGAATTTACAGGAATTTATAATTTATCCTTATATCTTGACTTAAACAAAGACATGCCTAGTCTTAGTCACTACAGATCTTATGTTACTCTTGCTTCCCGAATGACTTGTTTGGACTATATATAATCCAGCAGCAGAGATAAAAGCAGGTCTTAGAAAAAAAAAAAAAAACTCACTAAACCTGCTTTTACTATTGAGTTTTATAGAATATAATGATCTTAAGTAGAGATTCTTGGGTGGAGGCATTTAAAGTGTACCTGTCACCTCAAAACTCTAATACAAGTTTAGGTTGTACTAATGAAATAAACGGTTTTGTTAAAAAATGTAACTTTAAACAGTGTTTCTCTCTGTCATCTTCCTGCCTTTTCTTTCCCGAGCCAGGTGAGCGGGGCTAAATGATCATTGACATTATAGCTCCTCCAATCAGATCCCTGCTAGATTGTGATTTAAAGGATCTGATTGGAGGAACTTTAATCTCAGTCATCCTTTTAGCCCCACCCAACCCGACTCGCAAAAATAAAGGCAGGCTGATAGGGAAGATGACAGAGAGAAACGCTGTATAAAGGTACATTTTTTAAAATACATATATATTTACAAAAACGTTTATTTCATTAGTAGAACATAAATTAGTATTAGTTTTGAGGTGACAGGTGCACTTTAACCGAGTTCAATCTGTGCCTGCTCTTAAAGTGCACCTGTGAGCTCCAGATTTTTATATAGTATTTTTACATATTAAATAATGTCACTTCAAGCTGATGGGTGCACTTTAAAGTGAATGCCACTTAAGAACAACTAAACTTCTTTTTAAATGGTTATGTTATGGAAATATTTAATGTCAAGTTCTCTGTATCCTAAACAAAATAGTAATAATTTTAATATTAGTACACATAGACACATGTTCGCTGAGTTGAGGATAACTGTTAACTTTATTTTTGTTCTCTAAAGTCATAGAGCTTAATGTCACGTGATTAAAATTGCACATTACGACCTTTTTTTATTCCGAGTTGTGGCTCCAGCCGTCCTACTGCCAGAAGCAAAATAATAAGGCTTGTTCCATTTATAACCTAACCCACTCCCCCCCAGCATCTCTCTCATTCTTTTTGCAGACTAAGTAGGACATGCCAATATTGTAATAAGGCTGCATAGCTGTCTCCATTTTCTCAGCTTTGGTGGTGAGCTCTGGTTAAGTCAAAACCCGGAAGTTTCTCTTGTCCTTAGTTCACCCACACCTCATAGACATGTGCGTTTTTAACGATCAGCCCATAGCAAAAATCTTGCCCCCTCTCTCTAAGTACAGAAATAAATGCAGTTATAGGCAGACACCAACTTGTTTAAAGCCATTACATATCTTTTCTTTGTGACTTTAGCGTATCGAAAGAGGATGGATATATCCGTTTCTGCAAAATTTGGTAACAGATTGGGGACAATATTTCTAAAAGAAAATAGCAACCTTTACTTTTTTCCTTTCAATGTTTCGACCAAAGTTTAATTATGAATTCTCAACTATTTACAAAAAAATAAAAAGTAGGGGAAAAGGAGCTCCCTCTTATTTTTTTTACTATATTTCCAGGCCATTCTATTCATCTCACACTGTCGAAAACAGACACAAATTTTGGGGTTATTCACTAAGGTGTGAATTCGACAGTCGAATTCACAAACAGTGGATTCCCATAGCAAATCCGCTACAATTTCCCCATTGTAAAGTTGCGACAATTTTTTAAAGTTAAGATTGAGACAATTTTCCCATAATAAAGTCGTGACTGCGACAGTAGCAGCCTATTGCAACTGTCTTTTCTGGCGAATTTGCACTTATACGCAACAATTTTGACTTTAGTGAATAATCACTAAAAAGGGTAGAAAACTGTTTTTAAACAGGCAAAACGGGATAAAATACTGATTTGCCATTTTTTAAAATCATTTTACCACGTGTATTGTGAATTCTATTTTTAATTTAATGAGAAGTATTGCATTTATCCGTGGTGGAATTCATTTTGTCATCAAAAATGATCTTTTCTTTTTCTCGTTAATCTTTTCTCTAAGAAGTATTAGATTTTTTTCTTTTTGTAATTTTACCCTATTCTTATATTCTTCTAATTCTTGATAAATAGCATAGAATCGTTTTTTTCGGAGGATTGATCTTCTATTTATACAATTTAACAATACATTTTTATAAAGACATGAATGAGAGAATATACTACAGATTAAGTAAATAACAAAAAAAAAACAAGAAGATACAGTGGGGAAAAAAAGTATTTAGTCAGTCACCAATAGTGCAAGTTCCACCACTTAAAAAGATGAGAGAGGCCTGTAATTTACATCATAGGTAGACCTCAACTATGAGAGACAAAATGAGAAAACAAATCCAGAAAATCACATTGTCTGATTTTTTAAGAATTTTTTTTCAAATTATGGTGGAAAAGAAGTATGGTGACTGACTAAATACTTTTTTTCCCCACTGTACATCACTCTAAGCACCCATCAATAATTTGAACCAGTGAATGGAGGTCACTGCTCCAGGGAGCTTACAATTAAAATGGGAGGGAAATTATATAGATAGGGGGGTTAACTAGTTTACAATATCTTGGTAATCACATTTTTAATTATTACTTTTTAAAGATTACCTGCACATAACTCTGTAATTTAAATGTAGTTGATCAGTGAGTACTTTATTTTGATCACCTATTGAAGCCTCTAAGTTTATGACATCCAGTCTAATCTAACGCATGAAGTAGAACGTCTGTCCATTAAATGTTAACTATCTGACATCAGTCAATCACAATGTGTGTCTGTGTTTTGTTCCAGCCATACAGTAGTGGAAAATGAATCTGTGATCATTCAAAATTATCACTGCTGTATGAGTTGCTACCTTGTGCATTTAAAAGTAATGAAAGCGTGATGCTTGAGAGATGCTTATTCAATGCTAGATGTCTGATCAATCCTGCGATCATTAAAAAAGATCATCCTTGTTTGTTCTAATTGACTTATCACCCATATATAGAGCAATGGTGGCTCAGTGGGGACAGTGCGGTAGCTCAGTGGTTAGCACTGCTGCCTTGCATCGCTGACGTTCAATTCAACCCTGGATTTCATCTGCATGGAGTTTGTATGTTCTCCCCGCACTTGTGTGGGTTTCCTCTCACAATCCAAGGACATACATTTGTGTGTGTGACAAAATAGGGAACTAGATTGTAAGCTCAGTGAATCTCTGTAAAGTAGCATTATCTAAGAACAAATAAATAATAATAGTAAAATACTAATTTATGCGTATGGTCAACCATAGTTTTAATTAGACTCTGGTACTGACTGACTAAAGTGTATTCACCTCACAATTTGAGTCGCATCTCAAAACGGTCACAAATTCACTTCTCATTATTGACTAAGTGGCAAATGAACTTGTTGAACAAGCGGACAGGCATGATCTTTGTCAGATACATTGTGTGGCGTTTCAGTTGGATAGCAGTAGGATGTGGAGCCCTGCCATCAGCCCCCCAATTTGCCACTCTGATGACGTGAAGCCAAGTGAGTGAATTTGGAGCTGTACACCTAGTCACATTTGCTCCTTTGACACTCCGCCGTGTAGTCAATTATTATTTTTTTTTTATATAGCGCTGCTATTTTACGCAGCACTTTACAGAGATTCAACATTCACTTCTCTATAATATTTAAAATAAATCCATGGAATTTACAATCTAGTTTTCCCTATGTTGTCACACTCGTATGTATGTTTTTGGATTGTGGGAGGAAACACACACACAAGTGCAGTGAGAACATACAAATTCCATGCAGATGAAGTACAGGGTAAAATTGAAACCATGACCTCAGCACTGCAAGGCAGCAGCGCTAACTACTGAGCCACCACACTGCCCTCTGAAGGTAGAAGTATCTGTGCATGCACACACAAAGTGATGCAAAGTACTCTGTAAGATCTCAACTATCGCAGTCTCCTGAATTGGTCACTTTTCTCCACCTCACAGAGTATGATCAGTAGGCAAACAGGAAGAAGTAGCGAATAGATGTGAATTCAGAGCTTTACACTCCAACATTTCATACTCTAAAATGTGTAGCCAAAATGTGGAAATCATTCACTAAACTGAGTTATGAGTCTTGTTCATTTAGATCTTTAGTTTTCACATGCTAGTGTTGCTTTTTTAGAGCCGGCAGACCAGATTAATATTACCATTAACAGAGTTGCAAGGTAATAAGATGGATTTATTTGCTCTGCAGTATCCAGGGCTGCAAACTCTATTGATTTTTATAAATAGGCACATCTCACAGTGTCAGTGGAATGCAGTAATGCTTAGCTTTAGTGTATAGTGTGTTACTGCCTTCTATGATAGAGTTTAACAAAATAATCTGTAGTAAAAGGAAAAAAATCTAATTTTTTTAGTTTTCTTAAAAGAGGATCAAAGGGTTGCTTACTGTTTGGTAGTAAAATGCCCGTAGTGTCCTATACCTTCTAGCATGCTTTGATATTGTTTAAACAAAGGCCTCAATCACAGTACCATTTTTGCATGTGTTTTAGATGGTCTGTTTTAAATGGACCATCTATTCCAATACAGGGGCTTCCTTTTTGGGAGACTAGGTTGGGTTATTCACTACAAGTGCTGGTCAACGAATTAGAATAATTTGAAATAGTGCAATCATGAAAT